>JAQQZU010024372.1:0-11562 GCA_030068025.1 Parauchenoglanis punctatus | reverse complement strand
AAGTTTTAAAGTTTTAAAAGTTTAGTTTTAGTGTGTTCAATAAATGTTTATCCTGTTCGGCCCGCGACCTAAAGTGTCTTTTGGATTTTGGCCCCCTGTGCAATTGAGTTTGACACCCCTGGTCTAGACAAACTGTCATTTGATTTTGATTCCTGCTAGGCATCCTGATTTCTAATGTCTTAGGATTTAGGATAACGATTAGAAAGATTAATATTGCACATCTTTCACCCTGTGTCTTTCCTCACAGAGGGAGATGCTCAGAATGGCCAGCAGGGGGCGACCTCTTCAAACCCACTGGATTCATTGTACAGAGACTTCCTCAAAGATGAACAGAAAGATTCTGAGAGCGTCACACTCTCGTCCCAGACCCCTTCTGATCGCAACCAAACACCATGTCCAGACCCAGAGTCTGACCAGCCACGTGCTCTCGATGACTGTGACAGCCAATCATCAATACGCAACGAATCCACACCACGCATCGACACAACACGGTCTCAGAATCAAGAACCATCATCTGTTCCACGGAAACTGACAGTTGACCAGCCCATCGGCCGCGTGACCTCTTGTTGCGATCAGGGCCAGAGCGGTCCAGTGACTGTCAGCGGTAAAGTAGAGGAGATTTCAGATGAGGAGATCAGGAACAATCGGGAGACGGAGGATGGTATACGGGCAATTTCACGCTTTCAGAACTATCAGCGAGGAGAACCATCAAATGTAGGTTTTGTGTGTAAATGCAGTAAACGAATTATTATCTATAACACACAAACACACACATATATATATATATTGACTACATAATCCAGATTGTTATTGATGGAAACTAAATAAGTACTGAATACAAATTGCTTTTTTGGAACTTAAAGGACCACTATGTAGGATTGTTTCCCCTGAATGCCCCTTTCTTACCCCTCCCTGTGTATTGTGTATTAAAGTGTGTATTAGCGAACGGTGGCCATCAGGTGCCCGTAGCGTACGTAACGTAAGTACTTACATTCACACTCCCTTGACGCCGTAAATAATAAGTACGATCGTCCATTTTGCAAAGTTTAGCTTCTCAGTCTTGTTCTCCAGCTCCAGCAAACACTGATTCCTCTTCTTTCTTATTCTTTCTCTTTCTTTCTTCTTCTTTGTCATTTTCTTCTGGATTCACGCTTTCACTTGTAAAAAATGTGAAACGTGGAAGGCGCTCTCTGGAGGTTTGTCCATTCTGGGCTACTGTAGCGGCACAACATGGCGGGTCCGTAGAGGTGGACCCGCTCCCTGTGTAGATATAAAGGGCTCGTTCCAAGCTTACGCAACCACAACGATTTGTAGTTACAGATAATTATACACTAATGAGGACATACTTATGAATTCCATAAGTATATTATGGAATATATGCTCCATTTCTGCTATTCGATCCCCTCGAGGGAGTTACACGGCGAACCTTTAAAGTCTTATAGCTCTGAATTAATCACCTATTACTCAACCGTGTCCTAGAATAATGAGTGATTATAAGAATATCTAGGAGGTTAAACGGCTCAGAGAACATCAAAAAATATTAGTTTCAGTGCTCATTTGCATATTGCAGTCTTTTGTGACATGCAGTAGATTTCCGTTAGTAGTTTTGTGACCCAGAAATATTCACAGCAGCATAGTAAAAAGGATGGAGGGTGGATTTTGTGAACGCTTTCATTGCAATTGCAGTTCACATGCAGCTCTTAAAAAAGAAGAGGAATGGAATGAACGGTTCGGAAATCGGTGCGAGTGCATATGGGCATTTATACTATAACGTGTGAATGCTAGGTTTTTCTTCAATGTGTGTTTTCTGCGTAGGTGCTGTGTGTGAAGAACATGAGCCCTCGGGCCTCTTTGGCTCAGCTGGTGGCTCTTTTCTCCCGCTTTCAGAAGGACGACACGAATCCAATTGTGTATCGCGTCCTGACAGGCAGGCTGAAGGGCCAAGCCTTCATCACCTTCTCTGGTAGGAAAAGGCATATCAAGCATCAGCCGTACACAAGCATTACTGTTACCAGAAACTCAGTGTTTTTTGTAGATGTTTAACTATCAGCTTGGATGATTCATTAACTCATTGGTTTTGATGTATTGTTTTACAGACATTGAGACTGCGCATGCAGCGTTGCACACTGTGAACGGGTACAGGCTGCAGGACAAGCCTCTGGTCATTGAGTTTGCCCGAGAGAGGAGACGAGCAACGACTGAAGACTCTTCAGAAAATCACAGCGCAAAATGATCTGGAACATTGCTCATCATAGTGCAAATATGAGACTGTAATCATGAAGTACTTTAAATAGTATTTTATATAAGGAATTAAAGACAAGACGCCTCACTGTTATATGATAGTAATCAACACCCTGAAGTTCTATTTCCCGAGTGTTTCTATTTCTCTTATTAGTTATTATTATTTTATTATTATTATTATCATTATTTATTAAAGTATTGACAGTTACTTGTTTTGTCCTTTTAAAGTCGTGTTTCATGTTGTGGAACATCCACTAAACACCTTACAGGTGCAATTCTAATCTACTACACCTCTGCTGTGGCTGCCATGGCAACATGCGTCCAGGAATTTGGGGGCGGAGCTTCTGAAAGATTTGTTCTGTTGTCGAGATCAAATATCAACCGTCGTTTTCAAGATTCAACGACTCTCCCTTTAAGTCGCATTATGTTTTACACTGTAACAGCTTTAAACAGTCATTCTCTGCCCCGCCTCTCTTTTGACCTCTCTCCTGAACTTAACTGGACAATACGTCATGTTACCAAGCGTAAAGTTACAGCTTTACCTCTGACTGTTACAAAACACTAACATTGGAGACTCCTTCCAAAAAAAAACCGTATTCTTACAGAACATCAAAAATGTTCACCACATCAGCAATGGCACGTTTATGTGGATTATCTGCAGCAAAATTTATACGTATAAACCTGTAATTTGCATGTTACGGAAAATGAGTCGACACTTTCTGATCCATCAGAATCGATAATTCAGTAGTGGTGTGGTATAATTGTGTAAATCACAGGTTTTCTTGTCATTAATGCTGTTAACAAGAACCTCCTGATGCAGTGTAGATGTCCATTTCATAAGGAGGTGTTATTCTGGGTCTTACCAGCAGAGGTCCCCATAACTACATTGTAGGCTTGAACAGGAACGAGATCTTACCACGGAGGTGAAGTTCATGTCTGACTACAGATTCTTCCTTTGATTTCTAACTCCGCACAAGGTTTCTTTCGTCGTGCCATGTATTGATGCACTTTCAGGAAAAAGTCGTGGCTCGTTCAATAGTTCATAGTTCTGGCATTTCAGCAGGGTTTTATTGTCATGTTTCTGATTCCCAAGAACAAATAGTGTTCTCCACACTGCTACAATTTGCATTAGCAGGCTGCATCCAGATTCCTGTAAAGCTACATAGTTACGCTAATAATGTTTCACTGTGGCACAGCAGGTAGTGTTGAGGTTCGATCCTGAGCTCCAGTTACAGTCTGTATGGAGCGTCGTATGATCCCCACGTCCCATTAGTCTCAAAATGTGTGTGTATGATGCGGTGTAATGGACTAATGACTGACTGGCATCCCATCCAGGATGTATTCCTGCTTTACTGTTACAGAAAGTGTTCCTGGGATTATATTCCAGATCAGCCGTCACCCTGACCAGGATGAATATATAGGCTACATTTTTACATAAAAGTGTTCTCATTGCTTACAGTGAATAAAAGCCAGGGGCATTGTGTTTACAATACAAACTCTGAGAAATTCAGGAAACATGCTTAAGCCTTAAAATGTGCCTTAAAATGTATAGTAAAAAATATTATATTTCAATACACAGAGAGATCTATGCAGTCTTTTAAAACGTGGCGCTAGACCAAGATTTGAGAAATCGAGTTAACAAAAACAAAATCAAGGAGGGAAAACGAGGGAAAAAATCTATACCTTAATGTCCAATCTGTTCGTTGTTTTTGCGGGTCCTATTGCAGTTAGGTTTGTGTTACAAAAGTATGCACGATGTTTCAAGGAAAATAAAGCAATATATGTAATGCCAACTAATATGACATGTTTACCAAGCTTACTACAATGTAAGAGAAATTAGAATATTGAGATTAGGATTAAGAACAGTCTCATCAGCAGACAGTCAGTGTGTTCCAATCGGAAAACAGCATCCTTAGGGATTCAGCATTTTGGGAAGTATCTGAGCTCCTGGGAAAATGATTGTCCTAAATGTGGTGCCTTATTTAAAATCAGCATCACATATATCCATCTTTTATAAGGTAGTCCCATAATTCTGTTTGCTATACCAGAGTTCTGAAAGTTTCGACTGATGCGGGAATTCATCTACAGATGTAAAGTACAAAAGTAAAACGGCCATTTTGGAACGCACCTGTGGTCACACTGGTGCGGGAACATTACTCTCGCACAGAATCACTGCACCAAAATCGATTCAGTTGGTTCCAGTGCAGTGCTTCATCCTGCTACTGCAGTAAATCATTGACCTCTATCACCAGAGACAGAGATGGTTGATATGCTGCTGATAGTTAAGGGTTATTTAGACATTTAAGATGACCTGACTGTCTCATTTGGCCCTGTGTACATTTTTAAAGATTCACAATGTAGGATTTAGGGGGTTCTATCAACAGAAATGGAGTATAATATTCATAAGTATGTTATCATTAGTGCATAATTAGCTGTAACTACGAATCGTTGTGTTTTCATAAGCTTAGAACGAGCCATTTATATCTACACAGGAAGCGGGTCCACCTCTACGGAGCCGCCATGTTGCGCCGCTACAGATGCCCAGAACGGACAAACAGCTAGAGAGCGCCTTCTACGTTTCATGTTTTTTTACAAGTGAATCCAGAAGAAAATACCGGAAGAATGACAAAGAAGAAGGAAGGAAAAAAAGGAAGAAAGGAGAGGAATCAGTGCTGGATAACAAGTTCGAGAACCCAAATTTTGACAAATGGAAGATCATATTTATTATTCAGCACAGAAAAAGCAAATAAGCGTGAATGTAAGACTAATCGGCTAATAATTATAATAACTCAATATTAAACATAATAACTCATAGTGGTGGGTTGTGATTTCCAACACTGTAACTACACAATGTGTTTCTCATTTCTTTTGTATTTAACATTCTTCACTTGTAACATTTATTTGTAATTTTGTGTCATTTAAGATGGACAAGCTAACACAAATCTGTCCACATGTCCAACATGTAACCATGCAAAATGAACAACACTGCAAGAGTTCATCTTTAAGTATGCTTTCACAGCCATATTGAACTGTAAACGTGAAACATTAGCTCTTTGTGTTTACACAGAGGACTCATATCGCTTTTGCAAGCCACCAGTGATCGACTGACCTGGTATTGATTTGTTTCACTTACAGGCGTAGCCTACTGTTTCTGAAATCGTTCTCTCAGCAGGAAGAAAAATACTCTACACAATGTACCTTTTGTGAGCCTTAACACTTCTGTTAGCATGAAAATAATAATAAACTTTCATTTATTTATAAAGCACCTTTCTCCAAAACTCGAAAAGTATTCGCAAAAAAGTAGATTTTTTTAACACTTCAACTTTTTCAAGTTCCTGGTGCGAAACAGCAACAGCAAATCTTCAGACATACCCGGTAACATCATAGCTAGCTGCGGTTTTCTGGCGTGCCTGTTGCCTGGAGTCTCTGACGCCAGCAGTGGAGTGGCTACTGCTACTGATCTGGGTGACCATGGTCTGGTTCCTGTTGGGGGGATTCATGTTCATTGCGCCCTGCAGAGTGGCTGAAGGCTGGAAGGGCATGGAATGTGAGGCGCCACGGCTCGTGCCTTGTTTTCCCACACGTTCAGGGTACGGGTAACCCCCGGTGTAGCGTGTGAACCCTCTCCGTGCATCTACGTCACTGTAGCAGGACGCGCTTAGCAGCCCTCCACCTAGCAGAGACATGATAGACGAGGCAATTCCGACATACAGGCAGGCCCCAATCTCAGACTTCAGACTTTCAGGTAGGTTGTACTGGTAGAAGGCCTGCACTACTTCGTTGGTCTTCCAGGAAATGGGAATGAGCGACAGAAGACCGGCGATTAAAAAAAGGCACCCTCCGGCTCCAGCCACTTTCACCTTCATTGAGGAGCCGTCCATGAACACGGTGCACTGCATCCCGATGTTGGACACTGCACAGGCTAGGACAGATAAGATAATCGAGATGACCATCATGGCGCGGGCCACCTGCAGGTCGGTGGATAGGCCCAGGATGGTGTTGTAGGTCTCGCACTGGAAGACTCCGGTGCTCTGTTGGACGCACACCATCCACAGGCCCTTCACGTTTGTTACAGACGTGACGATGTTGGAGCCGATGTGGGCCGAGACTTCCCAGTAGGGCAGCAGGGTGGCCACCAAGCTGCCAATCATACCCAGGATGCCCAACAAGTAGCCCATCAACTCCACTGAGATTGTGGCCATCACTGCGAACGGTGGCGCAGTGTGCTTAAACAAGCTTTAAACGACTCACGATCTGTTAAAACAAGAAGACAAAAAAAAAAAAAAATGGAAAACGTAGTTAACTCTCTGTGTAGTAAGCTAACTATGAATCTCTCATCTGCCCTTTCATGTGAGTTCTCTCCTCTCTGTGCTCTCCGGACAGTGTGACTCTTCTGTCCCTTCCCTGTCTAAACACTGACTTTCCACAGTCCACGTATAAACACACATACACAGTGAAGCAGGTTAAAGATTCACCCATTACTCACCCCAAAACAGGCTTTTGCTGCCCCATTGTAAACCCAAGGCTGCTGAGAGAAGGACGGTGTTAATCACACAATGATCGCTTCTTCTTTTAACACCACCCATAAAAAATTTAATAAAAATGTAATCATTTGCATTAACATTATGAAACTACGAACTGCTTTGAAGTCAAGTTAATCATCTGAAGGACCTTAATTTCAAGTGGATTAAGGGTTTGAAAAGCAGACTATTGCCTAAATACTGTCATGAAAAAGTATTTGCCCCCTGACAATGCTCCTGACAATACTAACACTACTTACAATGTTCCTAGAAATATTACCAATACCAAAAATACTAATACTACTAACACTAATGCTCCTAACGATTCTAACACTGGTAACAATACTAATACTGCTCACACTCGAATACGAACACATGGACAGTCTTACCAACACTACCAACAGTACTAATAACAGGGCTGTCATGGCTTTAGACATTACACAGTGACATTAATGCACTGTAAACCTGCTTTATTTATTCAAAATTTTTTATATTCATAATTCTTTCTACTTTTTTTACAGGTGTCCACATACAGTGAACTGGATGAAGCGCTCATTTACATTAAAATACTGTTTGCTTAAATTATTTATGTTTTCGGCCTCCTAAATCCCCCCGGAAAAAGAACTTTGGTGCCGGTAGAGAACCAATTTCAACCAGACACATTAATAAGAACAATATTTTATATGCAATATACTGCAACATTCTTAGCGCCACCTGTTGGCTCGGCTCTTGTGGTAGTTTGGTAAAAACTGTAACCAAATTGAGAAAGTACAAGACAGCTCGCATGAAGGTGGAAACAGCGAGAGTGTGGAAGATTGGGGGTACTTTGTCAAGCCTAGCCAGGCTACACATCACGCCGTTGGAACAGTGTAATAGTCGACGCACAACAAAATACCCCCACAGCATACCAATGCCACTGGGTTTCCCTTCATCACCCATCTGTAGATTCGTTCATGAATATTTTAATTAGCCAAAACTTTTAAAGAAGTGATAGATATTGCTTAGTGATGAATTATGCACTTTATTCATAAATTAGACATCTCCTCTCCTCTATCACTTACACGCACACACTTACTATGGTCACTTACCATTACGCAGCTCCAGAGTGATGGTCTGTAAGAGACGTGTACTTCTGCTAAACTGTAACAGATACAATGTGTGTGTGTGTGTGTGTGTGTGTGTGTGTGTGAGAGAGAGAGAGAGAGAGAGAGAGACAGAGTTAAAAAGAGAGAGGGAAAGAAAATGAGAGAGAGAGAGAGAGAGAGAGAGAGAGAGAGAGAGAGAGAGAGTACATAGTTGAGGCTGGTTTAGGCTTGAGCGTAATCTCATCAAATCTCTGCTCACATGTCGCCAGTGCAGTAATGAGATTAAAATACACTCCTGCTTCCTCTGTCAGACTAAACGTGCTGCTAAATTCAGCCTGCTGTAGCGTATACTGTAACCCATCATCCTCTGGGTACTAAGTTAAAAGTTAGCACTTTCAGGACTGCCAAGAAAAAAAAAACTCATGATCTGGAAATAACAAACACAAGTTGCATGTATTGCATGCCTTTTCGTGCTGGTCAAAGTCTATGTTTTTTCTGGATCATAGCTCTCTAACCCAAATCACCTGCTCGAATGTGGGTTATATTTATAGTTCCTTGTCTCTAGAGGATGCTGTTGTCGATTTTAAAATGTTTGACAGTACTGGCTTAAGTATTTATTCATAGCACTTTATCAACTGTTCATTTAAAAAAAAAAAAAAAAAAAAAAAGGGTTCTTTTAAAAATGTATAGAAATTTTCATACAGGAGGCGAATTCACGAAAATGATCCCAAAAGCCATAATGAAAAACCAGTTGAGAGGCTCCCACACCTGACGTACGCTATAGACTAGTATCTTGTGAATTTTCAGAGTAACCCCTAACAGACAGTTGAGAGCCGACAACATGCCGTCATCCAGCGTGCAGTCTAGCAGCTCGTTCTGAGCAATTGTTGACACATCTTTGTTCAACTTTCCCATCGAGGATGATAATATCATTAACAAGTGTTGCCAGGTTGTAGCATAATTAAGTAATCTAACCACCCAAAATGACTTGAAAAAGCCCAAAAACGCTGGAAAAAGAAGATATAGTTTCTTTCTTTTTCTCTGTCTTTGCATGGGAAACAAGGTCACTGTGGATCACACGCACTTCTAGCTGTTATCCACTCATAATCCCCCTTTCCCTCACCCAATGTTTGCATTATATCATACAATAGTAATGGTTCTTTACATCATAGACACTCTGTCTGCTTTTCTTCACTGAAATTTATTTGATTTAATTCCAATTACTAGCTATAAAAAAGATCCTGGTGGCCACAGAGCATTTTTTAAAACTATCCCAATTTAATAGGTTTAAAAATAAAAATAGAAATAAACAACAGAGGAGGCACGGTGGTGCGGTGGTTAGCACTGTCGCCTCACAGCAAGAAGGTCCTGAGTTCAATCCCCGGGTCACCCTTTCTGTGTGAAGTTTGCATGCGTGTGTATTCCACTCTCTCTGGCGACCTGCCCAGGGTGTACCCCGCCTCTTGCCCGAAGATGCTGGGATTGGCTCCAGCTTCCCTGCGACCCAGACGGATAAAACGGTATAGATAATGGATGGATGGATAAACAACAGAGACCCTGGCAACCCTTTCATGAACTATCCTGTCCTTCTCCTCCTCCAATTACAAAAAGTTCACTCAAAAAAGTTCATTAGCATTTGAGATACTTCTGAAGAACAACATTTGTTAAGAATAAGACTGTTAATAATAACATAACGGTGGATATAAATATTGGAGCTTTTCCTCATCCGCCCCTACGGATGAGTCACTGCTGACTAATATGTTTCAAATGACTGGATCAAAACGAGGTCAGTGGGAACTGTATGTTTAGGACCAGAGGCACTGTAGGTAGGTGCTGCTGTGGGAATACTGCTCCTGAACACGGACACGGGGATGGAGGTGCCAGCAGAGAGAGTGGTGGAGCCGAGAGGGTGAGAGAAGTGAGAGAAGTGTGCCTCTGGAAGTGTGATGTTCCTGGTGTTGCTGCTGCACCTCCCCAAATGAGAGCGGAGGTGTTGAGAGACACACTCCAGCCTAGCCTAAAGAGTTTGAATCAGGATTCCCACATCAGCACCTAGGAGCTTTACCTCTGACCTGAACAAAACAGTAAACTTTCATAGTTGTTGTGGATAAGTGGTGTTTCAGAGGTTTAAACATTACTAGACCACTATTACACAACCTTAGCTATGTTTTACTACAGAAATAAGGACGGTTATCAAACCAACTGTAAAAATGAGACCACTAATATGTAACATTTTATGGAATATTATAGACGTGAGATGAAGAACTTCAGACTAACATAGATAAGATGTCAGTGAAGATCCTAAACCATGTCCTATTCAACTAATAGTATCCTTGTCCAACCTGAATCTAACTGGTTTGTGATCTGGATCAGACTGGAACTAGACCCTAGATCTAAAGATTTCAAACCAAGCATTTCAGAATGTCTGTCTATAACTCCTAAGAACGTGAGTTTTTCCGGAGAGTTGTGCTGAGGCTAATGGAGAAGCATACCTTACAGGAAACACCAAAAGTCTGCTTTGGAACCAATAACCTGATATCAGTGGCTTTGGGGTGCCATTATTTAGCTGCCGTTACAACATGATCGCTATGAAAATAAGAACTGCAAATCAGCGATCTCAGGAAGAAGCAACCATTTTATTGACCTGACCCAAACTGAACAAGAACTTTGCTAATATTCATGCTAACAATATTGTTTAAGTAGCTACATGCTCGCAATACGTAGCTAAAAGTTATCCTTGCATTTCATGTGACGTTCTGCTGCATACACACTGCCATTTGTATGACTGAACAGAGCATTGACTTCATTAATGATACTGTGTCTGGACTTAATCAGAAAAATATAAAATTTGTAATGTTTTCTGCCTATATGAAGTAAGGTGAGACATTTTAGCCATTTTCACCTTTGGTTATGTTCATGTTGTACAACAAAAGGAGTAATTTGATCACAAATATGGTGCCCACTAAAGAAAAAAAATCAGATGACGAACGTGCTATAACCTAGGTTCATAACGTTGTCTAGGATGATGTTTGATTTGACTCAACTCTAACCCTAAAACACATCATGGTTGTTGTTTATTTTTTACTCCCAGGTCCAAAGTACTTAATGAACCAAAAATGAAAAAAAAAAAAATGCAAACCTTTCAACAATTTGCTGTTTCCCTGTATTTGTGGAAATGTTCAAGGGGTTAAATAAAAAAAACCTTAAAAGTGCAACATAAAATAGAAATAACTCTAATATTTTTTCTAGAGAAATCCAGACACTCAGACACACAAAATGGAGACTATGTAGAAAAATTATGCATTTTTGTAACACCCATTTGCAATAAACAATGCCAAATCAAACAACCGCCCATGTGACCTCAGGGTCAGAGTTTTCAGTGTTACTCCGTGACCCTGGTGATGTCGTTCCACTTCAACATGCCTCACACTTGGAAAGGTGTAGGAATGACACCAGGCCTCATACCTCCATCAGCACACTTCTCTCACCCTTCCTACTCCAATCTCTCTGTCCGTGGTACCGTTCCCACCCGAGCACCTACGTGCCAACCCTGACCTCATACCGACCCACAATCAGTTACCAAAATATGTGCTTACAGTGTTAAGTTTGGCATCACAGTGAGTCTTATCAATAATGGAGTGCATAACACTGGTCAACAGTGAAAAAAAGGTCTAACTTTTTATAGCTGATCTAGGATAATTTTAATGCGCTAAATC
>JAQQZU010024371.1:0-11565 GCA_030068025.1 Parauchenoglanis punctatus | reverse complement strand
CTCCCACCACACATTGTATTTCTCACGTGGAAAAACAATTTGTAGGCTAATATGCCACAGCGCCCAATATTTCTCTGAGGCACAGTAGTGCCTCATTATAAAACAAGCGCGTCTCCGCTGGAGTTCAGTCGAGCCTGTCACTTACCAGCCAATCAAAAAAAATGAAAGGGCCTACACAATAGCCAATCTGAAAATAGCAGTATTGAATCTGGGTAAAATGCAACACAACAACCAATGAAAAAGGCACAGTTATCCTGGAATTGTTTTCGTGTGATTCTGCTACAAACACATCTTCCGTTCACCCCATCCATAGGAGCATCACTTCGAGCACAGAGTCATCTCCTGTTTTAATGTTACAACAAATTCACAACTTGTTTGACACAAACAGTGACAACTTGACTGCTGTTAGAGAATGCTGCCCAGATAATTAGCATCAGTTTTTTAATGCTGAGTGTCTGTAGCCTAAACTTAGCCAAGAGTTTTACAACCTGTTAACTGACAACAACACCTGTTCTGAACAAGTAGTGTAGGCATAGTCATATTTCGTTATCACAGGATGACTGACGTATTCTCATATTATAATCATCTCTCTCCAAATAGGCTAAATAATTTTATTGGCACTAAATAAATTAAAATGTATTGCATCATGGAATGTCACTCTTGCCTGTCTTCAAAACTTGAGAGCCCTGGTTTAAAGTGGGATTGTCACTACAGGCCAGGTCAATCTGAAAAGGATGATACTTTATTTTCCTTTTAGTAAAACGACTAAGAAATAGGTTCACTTGTGTCATTGTAAAAGGTTGCTGGTTCATCAGAAATGTACTGAAAACACTATAACAGAAAACAAAAAGTACCAATCAAATATTTTTACCTTAGTATGCAAAACACAATGAATGACAAGAAGGTATGAGTTTGCTTCCTCTGAATTGAGCTGTTCAGTAGAATGAGCTAGAAAAACAAAAGTGGTCCTCCATTGACACAGGCCACTTGTGTATGTTGCTCCCTGTAAACAAATTGAGTGTCATTTATTTACAGAGACAGATCCATGATGGTGATTTTTTACAAGTTAATTTAAAACTGACTTTACATTACTTGTAGTAATTAATTTACTAATATAAGATATATGTACATTACAGAATGCACAGTTAATATTATCTATATTCTCAATATATACAGAATTCCGGTGCGCCGTAAGATGGCCACACCGAGGAGAGCTCCAAGTCATCTCAGTGTACTAATGCTTTTTTACTTTCTACTACTGACTCTTTGTGCACTTCACTGTTTACTGGCAAGACAGAATGAAAGACTCATGCAAGTCAAAGGGACGGGGAGTCTGTTTTATGTTTAACTCCCCTTGGGCCACAGATGTGTGCGTTCTAACAACGCACTGCTCTCCAGTTGTAGAGCTGCTGACCATCAAAGTTAGACCCTTTTACCTCCCTAGAGAATTCAGCTCAGTTCTCCTCTCAGCTGTTTACATCCCCCACAAGCTGAAAAAACTTTGGCTCTGGACAAACTGTACAGCGTTATAGACGGGCTAGAGAACACACACCCAGATGCAACGTTTATTGAGTTGGGAGACTTCAACAAAGACAACATGAAGAAGGTCCTCCGAAAATACCACCAGCACATTACTTTCCCTACCAGAGGTGATCAGACACTGGATAACTGTTACACTTCACACAAAGACTGTTACAAACCCCTCCCCTGTCCTGCTTTTGGAAAAGCAGACATACTAGTAGGCATACTACTCCATACCACTAGCTCCATACTACTGCTGCCTTAATACAGGGAGAAACCTAAACAGGTAAAAAACTGTTTCCAAGCACATATACAAATGGGACAGTGACACTGAGGGGGTCTTACAGGACTGCTTTGAGACAACTGATTGGCAGATGTTTGAAGATGCAGCTGATGGCAACATCAATGAATTCACAGACTCTGTCATAGGATATATGAGGAAGTGCATCAACAATGTTCTTCCAAAAGCCATTGTCCGCACCTATCCCAATCAGAAACGCTGGGTCAATGGTGAGATACGTGCTAAGCTCAAAATGCGGTCCTCTGCCTTTAACTCAGGCAACCCTGAAGCCTACAAAGCAGCCAGATATGACCTCCAAGCTGGCAGAGGTGTTCACCAACATCTTCAACCTCTCCCTGAGACAGTCTGTGGTCCCCATCCCCCTCAAGGCATCCACCATAATTCCTGTCCCTAAGAACACTGTGGTCACCTGTCTGACTACCACCCTGTTGCACTGACATCAGTAATAATGAAGTATTTCGAACGTCTGGTCAAAACCCACATCTGCTCCTCCCTTCGTGACACCTTAGGCCCTCTTCAATTTGCCTATAGATCAAACAGGGCCATGGAGGACCCCATCAACTTGGCAACACACACTGCTCTCACCCACCTAGAAAAGGGGAATACATATGTGAGAATGCTCTTTGTTGACTACAGCTCGGCATTCAACACCATCATCCCTTCAAAGCTCATCTCCAAGCTTGATGATCTCGAACTGGGGACATCCATATGCAGATAGATCTTCAACTTCCTGACATTCAGGCCCCAGGTGGTGAAAATTGAAAGCCACATTTCCTCTTCGCTGATCCTAAACACGGGTACACCACAGGGCTGTGTGCTCAGTCCCCTCTTGTATTCCTTGTTTACTCATGACTGTACCACCAAATACAACTCTAACATCATCATCAAGTTTGCTGATGACAGGACCATCATGGGTCTTGTTACAGACAATGACAAAACCGCATATAGAGAGGAAGTAAAGTCATTGACCAGCTAGTGCCAGGACAACAACCTTCTTCTCAATGTCAGCAAAACTAAGGAGATGATAGTGGACTATAGGAGACAACAAGGGGACATACACCGGCCCATCTACATCAGCTGTGCTGAAGTCGATAGGGTCAGCGACTTCAAGTTCCTCGGAATAAACATCATAGGGGACCTCTCCTGGACAACATACACTGACACTGTGGTCTGGAAATCTTTCAAGCAGCTCTACTTCCTGGGGAAGATGAAGAAGTTTGGCATGAACGACAACATCATCTCAAATTTCTACAGGTGTACAATAGAGAGCTTGCTGATGGGCTGCATTACAATATGGTATGGGAGCTCCTCTGCCCACAGTCGGAAATCACTACAGAGAGTAGTGGAGACAGCACAGCACATCACTGGCAAGAGCCTCCCTACCATTCAGGACATCTACCTCCAAAGGTGCCTGAGGAAGGCACACAGCATCATTAAGGAGTACAGCCATCCAGCACGCCAACTGTTCTCTTTGTTATCTTCTGGAAGGTGATACAGAAGCATGGCTGCAGGGACTACCACACTTAAGAACAGTTTTTATCATCAGGCCATCAGACTCCTTAACTCCAGCAGCTAAACATCCCACAGTGTACTGGTTACCGACATACCACAAAACTGCTTTCTCTGTCTGCTTGCGATGTCAAGTAGTACTTAATTTGTCACTTACTACTTAACTTGATACTTTACCCCAATGTGCAATTATTGTTATTACACATGTCACTTTCTCTAACGTGCAATACTGGGGTCTGCACTACATCCCTTATTCATGACTTTGTACCCCCCCACCCCACCCCTTTTCTCCTTATCTTCTAAGTTTATGTTCAATTCAGTTATATTGTATAAGAGACTTGTTTCTTGTTTATACTCTTGTTTATACTCTTGTCCAACACAGTTCATGGTAAAGCTGACCCTGTGTTAGCATACATATGACAAATAAACTGAACTGAACTGAACTGCTTTATGTTAGAAACAATATCATGGAAGGCATCTGTACAGCTTTAATAGGTAGAAAAGAGAAACATATCTATCATTGCATGTATTATTCATTTTATATAGTCATTATATAATCATTTATATAGTTTTGTTTGTCATGTTCATGAAGAGTGCCAATCATTTTCTGTGTTGACTATGTATTTTTTTAATAAAATACAAGACTAATACCAAATTAACACAACCAATTATAATCAAAGTATAATGAAATTAAACTAAGAGAAACAACATTGTTGATGCATAACTTATGTGATACAGTACAATACAAGTACAATACAGCCACCAAATTAAAGTACCATTTAATAGTGTAGGCAGATTCATAGCATAATTTACAACTGGAGAATAACTGGAGATTTCATGAAAGCGTTCTACAAAATATGTGTTTTGCATAAACAGTTACTGACTGCTCCAGCAACTGTCATAAAATTTCCATTATAATTGTCGGAATATCAGAGTAAGTGAAGTTTCCAATGTTATTTTTGGTCCTTTGGAATCATGTACAAATTGAGGTACTTGTTCATTTTCTACAGATACCATAGACAGAGATTCTGGAGAAAAAAAATGTAAGCAAATTAAGGAGCAGAATAGTCTTCTGGCAAGTTTGAATTATGTAACATGTTTGAATTGTGTAGCATGCATACAATGGCAACTCAAAGACAAAAAGCACAAAGGGAAATCTGTGAATAATTTCTTTTATAACAGGAATTTTCTATCTTTTAAGTTCTGGGCTGTTTTTTTAAGTTCTGCCATACAGCTCTAAGGTCCAGCTCTGACTCAGAGCTGGAGATACTGTCTATGCAGCGTTTCACATGTTCTGCCTGTGTCAGCAAGGGTTCCTCTGGGTTCTCCAATTTTCTCTCTCTATCTGAAAACTTTCACCCAGGCAGATTGGCTATGCTAAATTGCACCAGATGTGAATGGGTGTGTGAATGTGTGAAGCACTGTGATGGGCTGGCATCCTATTTCAGGGTTAAGTTTCCTGCTTCATGCCTACTGTTTTTGGGACTGGCTCTGGACACACTGCAACCATGACTAGAATAAAGTGGTTACTAAAAATTAATGAATGACTGGCATTGATGCAGTGCATATTTTACCATCTTACCCAACAAAACTGAATACCAAAGCATAATGAGATGGAAAGTCCAGGTAACGTGCAGGAGGCTTCATAAGTTGCCAATGAACAATTGAAGACTATTTCTAAAAATTGGTAATAATTATTCATTTATTTGCAAACTTCCAAGGCAAAGAATAAATTAACAATCATTCTAAACCATGGTATCAAGATATTCAAAACCATTCATAATCCTGTGACATACTATGTACCACAAAACACAATTGCAAATATATATTTATAACTAAATATAGTAAAACTACATAATTAAAGGAAAAACTCTCATACATACACATTTCTATTTAAAAATGTTTTGGTCATCTATTATAGTAGATGTGTTGGAAACTGTGACAAAATATATCAAGTGAAAATATTTTGAATATAGTTGAATTAACTTTTTAATTTCTCATGATGTGATTTGACTGTTCAGTTATATAACATAGTCAACTATTAAAAGGTGGGCATTATCGCTGTTTCATTTAGATAACAAAGTAACAGTTCGAAGGCACCTTTGCCAAACTTCAAGCACACGCTGACGAAATATTGTCTGGCCAACACACAAGTTAATGGTTGTTCCAAAAGTAAATAAACAGACTATAGTGCAACTAATATAGCTAAAAATATCAATACTTTCATTAAACACCAGTTGAAACAAATCTTTTGTTATCATCCACATTAAGCAAAGTAAGAAAATGAAAGTCTGAATGATGCCTGTGATTGTCACTCTCATCTGTCTCTGGAGACGAGGAGATGAAAAAGAGCTGCTGCTTCCCTCCATGCTCTTCATGTGTTTCCGCAGGTAAAGAATAGTTGCACAGCTTGATGTTAACATCACACAAAGACAGAACGATAAGTAACAACACTGTAAGGAGTTGTCTACTATCCAAAAAAAAGAAAATGTTTCAAGTTTTGCCTGTGTTTCATTCCAATGTGTTGTGTTGAAGTCACCACTAAAAAGCTGATCAAGAACTGCACTAGATGCAATATTTTCAGAAAATCCAAACAGGAAGAAAATTTTCTCAGCTATCATGGATGAGTATATGAACAATCGAATGTTTTTCTTCAAATAGATGAAGACAGAGTGCTGAGCAGGAACAATCTGGTAGTAGTAGAAGATATTCAGCCAAAGGGATGAGGTAACACTCGTCCTCATAGTAAAAAAGAGTAGTTCGGCTACAACAGCATAAACCACAATCATCGAAGAATACAAATTAATAATGATGTACAGAAAAATACAGATTTGAAGAGTGATATTGCATCCAACAAGTGTTCCCAGTAAAACATTAAGAGGCTGTTTCAGCCTTTCAGTTCCTTCCTGTGGAAAGAACATACAGAAGACTAAAAAAGTATTCACAAAAATGGTAATAACAGAGACAGGAATGTTTGCCAGAGAAAAAGTTAAGGAATCCATCAAGGTAAGGTAAAAAAATTCTGGGCGTCAAGAGAACAGTTTTTTCTTATCTTGTCTATCTAAATTCCAATGACTAGGTATCTGTCATATATGTTCTCTGCAGTTCAGAAGACCCTCCCTCAGAGAATATAGCCTGCCTCACCTTACAAAGAATGGGACTTGCTATGAGTAAATGGTCATACTATTATAACTCTAACCTTTCAGTCTTCTAAACCTAATCTGAAGGGTTTTTTTTTAGAATAGACTGATAAACAGGAATTGTCCTCTTAATCATTCTATACAGTGTTTTCCCATTTTACACTGCCTTTATAGACAAAAAGTCTCTGCAATCAGTGAAAGTATGCACTTTTAATGTTGCTTATTCTTTTTAATTATGCATTATCATGTTGATTTACCAACTAACATATTCTGAAAATAGATACTCTGGTCTGTGTAGTGTGTTTTTCAAGACAATAATATTTCACTGTCAATAAACAAACTTACAGTTGCCCAGTATTAACATCTCTCCTTGTGATGCAATGGCAATGTATGAAATTAAATGATTGCATGACATAGCTCATGTCCCTGAGCTACAACTCATGTACCAGTATCCATTACATCTGTATTTACAATGCAAATAAATTGAAGATGGCAACTCTAGTTTATTTTTCATGTCATGGTTTACCACAGTTAAAACTGAACTGAATTATTTCCTTTGTTTCCATGCTGTTTAGTTTTTATATGTTGTAAATTTCACAGCTGACTTTGATATACTGTAGTTGTAATCCTTCTTGTTTTGTTTAAATTGTTCTTTAGGTTTCTCCATCACAGCTAATCACTGGGTATCAGTAATACTATAGTGAAGATTTACCCCACCTATTCATAATGCCAGGTATAAATGACCAAGCTATTGAGTGTAGAAATTGTCAAACTTACCATATAAAACTGATAATATAAAATTAGAGGTATTGCTTTGAGATGAAATTTTCCATGATGTTGGAATGAAAATGGGTAACATACAATCTAAAGAGGAGAGGAAAGCTGTGACAGCTTATCTTATTAAAATACTTTGATCACATTGAGGATGTGATCAGACACAATGGATAGTTGGGCTGTATGAAAAAAAATTGAACACAAGGAGATATCAGCTAATCATTGATGTATTCATGTTATTGATGGGCTCTCTATGCCCACAACCCATAAGACTGAACCTGTTGTTGCAGATACAAGAGGCACTGTGACACAAAGGACCTCGCAACTTGAAAATATAGGTTTGGCCCCTGAATTGGTGTTTATGAAGGGTCAGACACAGTCTTATAGTTGGATATATTCTGAATATACAGTGTGTTGGTTGTATGAAGGCAAGTGGAAATTTTCTTCCTATAGTGTGACACATGATGATGCATTGTCTGTGCATCAGGGACAGAGTGACAGTTTGCTTATGGAAGTGCATAGACTATTGGAATTGCTATAAGAACCAATGAAAGACATACATATAAATGGGCTTTTGCTTCATACAACCATTTTTGCAGATAGATACAATCCTACGTAGCAGTACACTGAGCTGCTCTTTCAACAGATCCTACCCTTTCACCAGGCACTCAGTTGCCCACCCTGAATATATTATATAGTATACCCTGTATATATTACTGCATGATAGTACGGTGGTATATGTATCTATAATGGATATCTCTATCCATTATGTACAGGATTATAGAATTTTATTTTTAGTTCAAATTAAGCTCTGCATTTTTATTTTTTCAGTAAATGTTTACTCAATTCCCCAACAAGTGCCCCAAAAGGGGGTAGCAAGTGTAGCTAAAAATATTATTTTAATTGCTCACTTGCTGAGTGTGTCTGACATGTTTTACGTCAAAATGCTCTACCTGCAGTTTGTAAATATGTATTTATTTGTCATTCTGTAGAAAACAAAAGTACTTTAGAGTTCTTTGACATTATCCTAAATTTATATTTTATAGATCATTGAACCCTATATAGTCAAAATTAACTTCATCTGGGGCACTGACAGTGTGATTTTGCTATTTATATTTTTCCAGAAGAACGTGTAAGTAAATTAAAAAGATGCATCCAAATTCATAATGACCAAAAGAATGTCTATTTTATTAGGACTGTATTTAATGGCAAATTTTTACCAAGCGTAATATTTTAAATTGTAATATTGTAATATATGTAAAATGTATTACATGAAAGAAAACGGTACTTTGCTCTATATATACATACATTTTGATATAAGTTATAATATTATGACACTTTTATATGTAACCATACAGAAATATAAAATAAATATAACAGAGTAAAACTAAATAGTTAATAGATACACAGATTCATTACTTATTATGAGGATAACGTTAATGTCCTTAGAAGGTAAAATGAAAGGACTAGATGGTTGAGTATAATACAGATTCAATATGATTCAAAAGCAAGAGTCTGAAGGCATTTTTGATAAACATCAACCATACGCTGACGAAATACTCTCTGGCCAACACACAAGTTAATGGTTGTTCCAAGAGTGTAGAAAGAGATAAGAGTCCCGCAAATGTAACCATATAAATCAGTATATTTAAGCAACACATCCTCCATTATCATCCAGACTAGACAAATGAAAGATAGGAAAGTCTGAATGATGCCTGTGATTGTCAATCTCCTTTGTCTCTGGAGACGAAGAGATGAAAAAGGGCTGCTGCTTCCCTCCATGTTCTTCATGTGTTTTTGTAGGTAAAGAATAGTTGCACAGTTTGATGTCAACATCACACAAAGACAAAATGATAAGTAACCACACCGTGACCACATGTCTACAACAAAAACAACTTGCATTTTGGCATTTTGTATGTCACCAAATTGTTTGTATGTTGTATTAAGGTTATTTTCATTAAACTCAACAGAATATGTAATGCCTGCAAGGAACCCAAACAGGAAGAAGATTTTATCTGCTATCAAAGCTGCATAAATGAAGCATTTAATGTTCTTCTTTAAACAGATGAAGAAAGAGCACTTAGCAGGCACAATCTGGCAGTAGTAGAATACATTCAACCAAAGGGATGAGGTTACACTGGTCCTCATAGTAAACAAGGCCATTTGCAATATAATAAAATAATGCATAAAACTTATTGGAAAAAAATCTGCACTGCTGCACATAAAATTACAGAGTTGAAGAGTGATGTTGCAGCCAAGAAGTGTTCCCAGCAAAACATTAAGAGGTTGTTTCAGCCAGCCTATCTTTTGCTGTGTAAAGAACATACAGAAAACTAAAAAAGTATTGATAAGAATGTTGATACAGGACACAGAGAGTATCAAAAAATCAAAATACATGTAATCCATTAGCATAGCATTTAAGGAATTCTGAGTTACAGAGAGCTATTTTGGTTATTTCATCTTTATGAGTTAAAGTAAAGGTGTCTGTTATATATGCTCTCTGCACTAAAGAAAACCCACCCTCAGAATAAGTAGCGTAATCACTGGGGCAGTACTAACAAACTATCCATACTGTACTTGATGTGACGTGTGCTACCAGTATATTATGATTACGGCTATGAGTATGATTATGTTTTTAGCAGTTGCAGTGTCAGTTAAAGGAATCTTGAAACCCTCAGCATAATTACATTTCAGGATTTTTATACAGTCCCCCAATAATTTGATTTTGTTTGAAAGATAATGCACTGTGAAATTCCTCTGAAAAAAACTCTGAAAACACTTCATTTTTGTAGTGTTCCCTGGTATATAGTATTCATTGCAAGATAAATAAAAAAAAACCTTTACCTTTAAAAGTACATTAAGCAAAATTGCCATAGTTTCACTCTTCTCTGTTTGCAAAAACATCGGATCAGCTTTCATTCCATCTGTATTTACAATGCAAATAATTCACACAATGGAAACTAATTTATTTTCCATGCCACGGTGTAAGAACAGTTTGAACTGCACTTGGATCCCCACGTTTTATCAATTTGGCTTGGTTAATAAATTTTACCCTGATAGTTGAAATTGTCCTAGGGGGCTCTAAGCTTCTATCTTGGTACCCGTGAAGCCATAGTGTATGCAGACTTAAGTCATCTATTTACAGTGCCAGTGTAACACTACCCCATTTCTGGTTTGCTTACTGACTCCTTAGAATGTAATTATGCCAAGATCACTCATTCATTGATGGTTGTGCAAGTTCTGAACCCTGAACATATTGATCGCTTAAATCATTATATCATTGTTATCACTCTTGATTTTCTCTTCTGGATTGTCTTTTTTCCTTACTGTCCCATGACTATTCATCTGTTCTGACTGCTATCAGATTAACATGGATTTGGTTTGCAAAAAGTTTGCAAAAGGTTTGAAAAAAATGTCTATGCAATAAAATATATTAAAAACTGCAGTGCTTTTTTCCTTAAACACATTGCATATAATTAATAGCATACCTTTAAGCACAAAAAGATTATTATTTGTATTATTCACTTGAACTAAATTTAAAACAAGACAACTAATTCCAAATAACCTTTGACTGATTTAAGTGTAAAAAAGATTGCAACTATCTGTTGACTAAAATTATGAGCCATAGGATTGTTTCCACTCTTGCAGGACTGCCCTCAGAATGCTCTCAATATGATGCAAATGCATAGGGTACAAAGTGAACATGATGTTCCTACCTCTAAAGTATTATGTAAATAATGTGGAAAGCCACCAAACAAATTTTGTTTATACTATTAATATTAATCAAATTTTTGTACATTACATATGCAGTATAATTAGTTACCTTATACAGCCAGAATGCATCTAACTGTAATCCAATCCAATCATCAACCAGCCACAGTCGTAAATCTGACTCTATGGCGCAACAACCTTAGCATACCAAGTATACGGAGTCTGTTGATTCACAGAAGAGGTGGCCTGCTACAGCCCCAACCAAGGTCTTCAGTCTTGCACCCCATGACCATTCACACCTATGGGCAATTTAGAGCAGCCAGTCAACCTAATCCTCATGTCTTTGGACTGTGGGAGGAAATCCACGCATACACTGTGCCCTCTTACTGTAAAGCAGAATAGATTTTATTTTCGATGCTAAAAGTAAAATCATTGACAGTGAATGGTATCATGACTTTTCCTATTTACACTCTGGTGAAGAGTGTTTTCAGAAAAACTACCAATTGGTTTGGTTTGGTTTGTGCTGTATTTCCATAACACTGGTCAACAGTGAAAAAAAGGTCTAACTTTTTATAGCTGATCTAGGATAATTTTAATGCGCTAAATCCA
>JAQQZU010024370.1:0-11567 GCA_030068025.1 Parauchenoglanis punctatus | reverse complement strand
TCCAAACATCCCAGTTTACCAAAACACTCAATGCCTGAGAACCCCCCAGATCTGCACCTTTACCTAGTAAAAGGTTAGGGTTGCCCCCTTTTGTGTCGAGAAATAAGGGATGCCCTATTTCGCCCAGGATGCCCCCTGTGTTCTCAGTGTAAGAGACTATTCTGTAGATGAAACTTGTTATACATAATGGCAACTATAAAATACATTATCAGCAACACTGTGGTGCTTTGTACATCCTTACACTGTAATATAAAGGGGGAAGCCACTTTTCAGGGGCCTTCAGGTAAGTCCGCTCCCCCTGTGTTGCGTTGATTAAACATGTTAAACTATTTTAATTGTACATTGTTGGAATATACTCAGGAAACTAATTTCCAGGGGTGACCATGTAATCCGCTTCCTATGTTGCTTGATTACAAAAACATATGGATGAAACTTATGGAGTTCAGAGGGAAAAAAACAATCACTGTTGTATTTCAAAGCAATTTGTTATAAAATATTGTAATATTTGTGGGAAATCTCCTTTTCACCAATACCAAGTAATCTGATTCTCTCTGTGTGAGCGAATGAAAAATGGCTGAATCTTGCTGAATAAAATCACTTTTTTTGGTGCACTTCCTAAGAGTAAAGCCTAGTGTGTAATGGAGAGGAGTAACCTAAAACTATAGCACAGACTACTTATTGTGCCATGCAATATAGTTTATTATATAGTTTGTCTGCAACTAAACTTCAGACTGTGACAAAAACAACATACAATAATAATAATAATACTTAAACTACTGTCAAACCAAGAGAATGCCCCTGAAGAACTAGGCGTTATCAGTTCTAATTGGGAGCTATTAATCTCATTAGACTATTATATTAGACTCCGTCAACTTGATGTGTTAATTCTAAAACCTGTTACACAGATACTGAAAACAGGCAGAAGCTAGAATTAGCAAATATATCTGACTAACAATTGAGCAATAAAACCTCTAATAACACATTCTGTAGCTACTTTACAGTATGAATTTAATTGCAAACCATCAAACACAACGTGATATTTTCCTTATGCTGATGAAAAGTAAATTATACTGCCTTAAACACATGCGATGATAAAGCATACATTAACCGCTGAACGCAGCAACAGGAGAAAACATTTTGCACATGTGCACTGAAAGGGAAACAAGGAACTGAATTCTCCAGAACACCTGTTAGTAGCTCAACCACTGAAGATAAATATCTTTACTCCACTTGTAGGTTTGAGTTTACCTGATGGTATGCTATTTTCTTGATTCTGAAGACCTAGTATATAAATCAATGTGTACAAAAAATACGGGACAAAAAATTAAATCAATATTTTATTTTCTGTTCAAATACGGGACTATCTCAAATACGGGACTGGTGGAAACCCTTTCTGTATTTAACTGACACTAATGTGAACGCATCTGTTCTCTGAAAGGTCACACACATGCACATTGATGCGTATTTGCATGAATGATTTGTGTGATCAGCAATAAAAAAAATATTTGAGACCTCTCATGGTATCAAAACTGACAAAACGGACATGCTAGTAGCTAATGTGGACGGCAAACAGTTCATCAGCTGTAGCTTTCCTCCATTGTTTTGCAATTTGTGCAACCTTCTTGAAAAATTGTACTACTGTACTGTAACTGTTACTGTAGTGTGAATAAATGGTACATATAGCAAAGAATAAACTTGTAGTCCTTAACCTAACCCTAAACTTAACCCTAAAATTTAAACTTAACCCTAAAAAGCTTTAATCGTAACTTTAAACCTACCATGCAACTGCTAAGTACCTGTAGCATATCTCGATATGTAGCACAAATTAACAGAACACTGCTGGCTGAGGATGATGACGCTCAGCGAATGCATATAGGCAAAAAGCCACAGGAATTCCGATCTTGTTCATGTCTCAAATCAAATATGTATTGGATTTAAGACCACATATAAATAAATCTGATTTGAAAAGATCTGATTTCTGTCCACCCCGCCTCTCACCAGAAGATAGCTTTCTATTTTCTATCTATAAAGTGGTTGAGTTAGCAACCAAGTTAGTGTGTTAGCAAGAGTAGAGTGTTTCCAAGTAATGATGTTTTCCCCAAATTATTTAGGCTACAGTTGATAACAATAGGGATCTAATAATATCTTGTTTGGCTTGCTTCAATGTTGTTCGTTACATGCCACAAATATCAGAAAAATTCATTTGACACACTATCAGAAGCTACTGTAAACTTGGGTGCAATTAATTATAATGGGGTGTAATTCATTATAATGTCTTTATTATTATAATTTCTTTTAATAACAAAGGAGAATAATTATTTAAGAACAAGGAAAACAAACTTGAAAAGAATACTCCACCTATTGGTGTACTTGAATTGGTTTAGGGGCATTATCTTTTCAATGAAAGTAGCATTTGTATTTGGTTACATCCCTATTGTACATGATTTCTGTCGTGGAAACTCTTAAATAAACAGCTTACGTACCCATGGAGTGCAGAAAAAGTAGGCCTTTATTGAAACAATAAAAGCCGAGAAGGTCTGCAGAGCGTTCGGAAAACACTGTTCCAACTTAACTGTTATATACAGAGAACCATTCATAAATTTAGCAACAAGTTGACAAATTGATGACATGTGTACATTCCTTGACCTCATTTCTGTCCGACATCCACCAATATGTTCCTAACATCCTAAGTTTGCCTAACTAAACTATCTAGTGTAGCCCTCATTAAAACTAGTTATTACCTTCTAATTTATGATTGGTAGCCATTATTAATTAATTGCCTGACAAAGATAACACATAGAAAATATGTTCTTACTCATTATATCTTTTCTAAATGTTTATGATGTCACTAAGTATGACTTCTGTATGTGTGTGTGTGAGTGTGTGTGTGTTCACCACATGTTAGTGTTGAAGACTAGTGACTGCATTTTTGTCCCATTTTAGCTACCCAAAGATACATACATGTGTTCCTATATGGTGATGCTTCTTGGGTGCTTTTTTGAGAGCCATACCTATGCCCAAATTTTAAGTGTGTCTAAATATGTTGTGTTACATATGTGAGGATACCTTTCTGAAGTATTAGAGCTACCTTTAAAGCCTACACGCAATTGTTACACGTGACCATATACGTCATTGAATTGTATCTAATAATGTATACATTGCTAAAGGCTTTTTCCTAAAACTCTACATTTCCTAGTCATGTGGCATAATATTTGTCACTGATTTAGATAACAATAATATTTAATGCATTAAGTAGGTGAGTCAAATTTAAAATGCCTGCTTAGAATTTGGGGGAACAGTTTTGCTGTATTTCTTGGTAACTGGGACATCATTCTGCTTAAGATTCTGAAATTTAAAGGCACTTTGTGCGCGTGTGTGTTTTTGCGTGTGTATTCTTGTGTGCATGCCTATGTATGTGAATCTATGGCTTTTTTTTACTTGTCTTTAGTGGGCTGAACCTTGCCTCTGTGGCCCGGTTACGAGGCACATGGGAGAAGCTTCCCAGCAAATATGAAAAGCTCTTTCAAGATCTGCAGGATATTTTTGACCCATCACGCAATATGGCCAAGTACCGCAACATCCTGAGCAGTCAAAGTCCACCAATTATCCCTCTCTTTCCTGTGGTTAAGAAAGATCTCACATTCTTGCATGAAGGTAAGTAATTGCTCCAGTACACTGCTTTGACTATATTCAATTCAGTTCAATTCAGTTTATTTGTATAGCATGTTTAACAACAGACATTGTCACAAAGCAGCTTCAGAGAAGTATAAATTCTGAATATAAACTTATGAATCTATAAGTTTATATATATCCCTATATATAAAACCCTATATGCTAATAGATTATCACTAGTCAAAATTCATTGTTGTCTACATAAGCACTCCCTCAGAAGTGCAAGTGTACAAGTGTAGACCTGCTTCTTTTACCATCTTCTTTTCTTCTTTTGCATACCAGACTTGCTTAAGAGCTGGAGAAGTGGATATTACAAGGGTCTTTGTTCTTATTCATAGTGGGGCAGTGCAGCTCTAATTTCTCCTTCTCATCTTGATTCTTTCTTGGCGCATGCACCTCATTCGGAGACCTTCATGAGTTGACTGTGTGATGTAGTATTTGGTATGAAATACTGCAGTAAATGGCCATCTGTCCATTTCTTTTCCTCACCTCATACAATGTCAGACCTTTTATGCATTTTGCATCTGTTTGCAGCTTGTGACCATGGTCATCAATACAGATAGCCAAAGCTGGCAATAGGCATCCATCATCTCCATTATTTCTTCAGGCTGGCATTAGATTTCCACATTAGCATGTTAGCCTTTTTTATCACTCCTGCTCTGTCCATGAATTCAGCCACAGCCATTTTCCTGCTTAGTATAGCACTCACCTCTCAGCTTTGAAAGTTTCTTTATACCTCCCACTATCTGATGAATTGACAACCTGTGAATACAGGTTTCTACATTGTAAAAATAAATAAATAAAGAAATCGGTCAAATATCTGCCAGCAATGGCTGCCAAACAAAAGCTGTAAAATTAAAGTAAAATATCCCAATTCAAATAAAGTGCAAAAATAATACATTTAGTGCAGGCTTCACTGAAGCTGTTGTAGAGAGAAGCTTTTATTTTAAAGATCTTTCCTTAATTGTAACAGACTCCTTCAACAAAGTGACAGCACTAGAAGTTTAAGGAGAAAAACAGTTATTTGACAGATTTTTCCTTAATTACTATGATCAAATTCCATCAATTAATTGATGGCTCTATACTTTCAACAGAGAAACGCTGTTATTTTACATATTGTTCTTAAATGATCATGAGCAGATTCCTTCAATAAAGCCACGACACTACAAGGTCAGCAGAGAAACACCTTTATTTTACAGATTTTTCCTAAATTATTATGCTCTAACTTCTTTGATCAAGCTGCGGTACTAAAAGTTAAGCAGAGAAACACTAATTTTACAGATTTTTCCTAAATTTGTGCAAACACCTTCAATAAAGTGATGGTGCCAAACGTTCAGCAGAGAACTGTTATTTTACAGATTTTCTAAAATAAATTATTACAAGCAAATACCTTCAATAAAGTATGAACACAAGCTGAAGATTGTAAAATATCAGATTTAATTTGGAATTCAAAATAATGTTAAAAACCTATTTAAGTACAACCTACAAAAAATATTTAATGATTCAGTTTTATCAGAATTACAGAACAAATCTAAAATAAAATGTAACATTTAATATTTACACTATGTACTGATTAAGCTTCTTGAAATTTTTATAAAATATAAGATGTAACATTACTACAAAATATTACTTAACAAATTCAGTTGTAAATTTCCAATGTGAACCAATTATTCATGAACAGTTCCTTAGAGGAATTGAAAAACCAAAATTTGCATTTCTCCATTTGTCTATCTTGTCTGTTAGGGTTGTCATGATGATGAGGTCATGATGGCATGATGATGATTTCACCTATGAACCAGGTGGAGAAGGCTGTTTTTTTTTTTGTTTTTTTTAAGCCTGTATGTTCCAATTTAATTTTATATTGTTCTGCACAATATTTGTCTGACCCCAGTGGGCTAAACAGATATGTGGACAAAAATTACACTCTCTTTTAATTCAGAATTCCACCTACAGTCCCCTCCAAAAGTATTGGAACAACAAGTCCTATTAACTTGTTTTTGTTGTGCATGGAAGACATTTATGTGCGAGACCAAAGAATAAATATTAGGAGAGATCAGAGTTTCAAGTTTTTATAATAAATTTTGTATCAAACCATCCAGTTTTTCAAGTGAGCTAAAGTATTGTAACATGACAAGTGACAGGTGTTTCTTGTTATTCAGGTTTGCCATATAAGATTGACTGTTTAGTCATTAAGTTGCCCTGGATATCTACTCTCAGTTTAAGCTTTGGTTTTCACCTGTGAAGACTGCATTTTTAGTTAAGGAGGGTCCAGAGAGCTGTCTATGGGAGAAAAGCATGCTATTCTGAAGCTGAGAAAGGGGGAAAATCCAATAGAGGTATTTCAAAAACATTGGGCATAGCTAGTAGCACAGTTTGGAATGTCCTGAAAAAGAATGAAGCCACTGGTCTACTGAGCAACAGGTATCAAACCAGTCATCCGAGGAAAATGACTGATGACAGACAAATGGTGAGAGCAGTAAAGAAAACCCCCAAAACAACAGTCTGTAACATCATGATCAACCTCCAAAGAGCAGGGGTGGAAATATCACAGTCCACTGTTTGAAGAAGACCTAGAGAACAACAATATAGAGGCCATACTGCAAGATGCAAACCACTCATCAGCAGTAACAATTGGAAAACCAGATTGGAATTTGCAAAAAAGTACAGAGCTGAGCCACAACAGTTTTGGAACAAAGATTTATGGACTGATGAGACAAAGATGAGCTTCTACCAAAGTGATGTAAAGGCAAAACTATGGAGAAGGAAGGGATCTGCTCATTATCCTAAAGATACAAGCTCATCTGTGAAGCATGGTGGAGGCTGTGTTGTGACTTGGGCTTGCATGGCTGCTTCTGCAACAGGCATAGTCATTTTTATTGATGAAGTAACTCATGATGGTAGTAGCAGAAAGAATGTAGATGTCTACAGAAAAATATTGTCTGCCAATTTATAGAGAATTGAGTGAGAACTAATCTAACCAGGAAGAACTTTATTATTCAGCAAGACAATGAGCGAAAACACACTGCCACCTCAACAAAGGACTTCATTGGGGGAAAATGAAAGGTTTTGGACCGACCAAGTCAACCACCCAATCTTAACCCAACTGAACATGCATTTAACCTCCTGAAGAGAAGACTGAAGGGATAAACCTTGCAAAACAGACAACAACTAAAAGATGCTGTGGTAAAAGTCTGGAAAGCCATAACCCATGAAGAAACAAGAGATCTGGTGGAGTCTATGAGTTGTAGGCTTGATGCAGTTATTTCAAGCAAGGAATATGCAACCAAATATTAAGTATTTTTGACTGTTATTTAGTTGAAACATTCTGTTCCAATACTTCAGGTCACTTGAAAAACTGGGTGGGTTGATACAAAATGTGTTTATTTTCCATGTTATTTATCATCTAGCTGTATTTAGATGTAAACCAGGGAATAAAAGATAAAACTCCAATCTATCTCTCTTCTCATATTCATCTTTTGATCAAACTCACAAATGTCTTCAATTAACAGCAAAAAGAAATTAATTGGCCTGGCTGTTCCAAAATGTTTGGAGGGAACAGTGTATTAATAAGCAAAATCAAAACATACCACAAAAATTCAATGACTACCGCAAGTGACAGTGCAACATAGCAGATAAGAACAATCCACCTCCAAATGACCAGTGATCACCACAATCTGTGGTGTATCTGGGGGGTTAGGAGAAAAAAGGACAAACTTAGATTCAAAAGTAAAATTTACTACCGTTTTACATTTACTACTGTTTTACAGTTTTTCTTCTGTTGGGGGCAATATCTTACAAATGTATACTCCTAGGCAAAAAAAAAATTCAATATTGCAAAACATTAAGTTTTTAATAGTCTCAACAAAAATCACTGTGCAGAAAATTAACAAGAACTTAAAAAAGCACTCCTGAGACCTCTTCCTTCTTTTGCTCATCAATGCTCCATGCTGAAACTGTTGGGGGGAAAGCTGGACACAAGGAAGTTCACTTACATAGTCTTCTGGTATGCAAATAGAAAATCTTGGAAAGATTTAAATGTTTAAATGATATAAAATTGAAACTAACTTGTCTGGGTGATCAAAATTTTCTAAAATATCTTCTGTTTGAAGACTTTAACATTGAATGGAAAAAGCAAAAATCCGTCTGCAAGTTTACCCACAAGACTTCAACATTTAAAGAAAATCAAGGGAAAAGCTGTCCCACATGAATTTACTTTATTTGTTTAATTATTGCTAATTTTCCTGACCAATGATTTGCCGTTGAGACCAATAAAAGCTTCATGTTTTGCAATATTGGGTTTGCCTCTTTTTTTTTCTTTTTCTTTTTTTTTTTTTTGCCCAGGAGTGTACTTTGATGAGATCGTTGAAGTTCCTAAGAAATCATACTTAAAAGGTAACTCGTATTTTTCAACATTGGCCTTGTTTTTTTTTTTGTTATTAAAAATATCTGGCAACATGGGGAAGATCCCTACAGAGACACACCTATGTCTAATGAAAAAGCTAGACTATAGCTAGCCAACAGCTGCAACTCTAACTGCAACACTAATTAACTACCAATAACTAACTGCAGTCCCACTAGCAAGAGATGGCTAACCAGCTAACTACACAGAGAAATTTGACAAAAAAATAAGTTCACTGATAGCATAGTACAATGTTTTTGTCTACTTACAATTTAGTCTTTCTAAATGCTTATAGCCTACTCTCCATAAGCTAGCTACTATTAAATTAATTTAATTTTAATCCTAAGCGAATCCCACTGCCGGTGCACCAAGTGACATTATGAATGCACTTGAGCTATGAGGTAACATAAGATTGGCGAACGCAGTGGATTCATGGGAAAAGATTTTTTTAACAGTTAACATTACAGCAATGATAAGACTGTGAATGGACAATAAACATACCTTGGAGTTATTTTTCTCACAAGTTTTGGAAGCTGCTGTCTTCTTTGTCTGTCCACCTAGGTCTTGATTTTAATTAATCCTCTGAATTTAAGTGCACCCACACAGTATGCACATACAATACACATACAATGTATCAAAATTCAACAGCTTCCCAACTTCCCACCCCCCACTGTAGCATTTTCCCTCCAAAATTTTCCCTCCATTTAAAAATAAATACATTTTTTAAAAAGGTCAGTCTGTTGTCCCATAAGATCTACAGCACAATATGCAGTGTTTCCTCCTTTACATTTGGCTCACTCATCATTATTAAAGCATTATTATTATTATTATTATTATTATTATTATTATTACCAAAGACAGGTATGGGCCGAATGTTTTGAAGTGGTTCGTTAAATAAATTCAAGACCCTAAAAAAAAGAAAACTAAGAAAACATCAGTCATGCTCTACATTTCCTGATTCACCAATTGAATTTGGAAGACTTGTAGCAGATTAAAAGTGAAATCATAAAATAAAATTTGCATCCAGAAGTACAAAGTTTGAATGTAAAAATACACATTATTATAAAACTAATATTTACTAATAATAATTACTTCCTAATTATGAAGAAAAGTGTTGAACTATTAGTTTTTACATAAATCTTTATATAATGAGTTGCATATTTAATTACAGATAATTATCATTCTATGTACTTTTATCTGTAATTTAAGAAAACAGAGAAAATATAGTAATTTTCCTGTAAAAACATGAAAAATAACTAATTTGTCATTGTGGGCATAGCACTTAAAATTAGTTGGCTTATTAATTTGCAGATAATCTCTTTAATTTTGCAGAGTTTTATATGTAATATTAATAGAATAGGAATTTACTTTGAATACTTAGTTTTCTGTAAAATCAGAAAGATTTTACAGTGATGCAGGGTAGAGTAGTTCTCCCTCACCATTCCCATGTTCTACACCATGTCACTGGTGGTTTTGCAAGAGGAAATGTTGCAGTGTTGTTCAGTGTCACACCTTAAACCTGCAGCCAAAGAAGCACTGAAGAAAAGAGCAGTTTCCAGAAACTAGAAACCAACATGGTGAAGTAGATTAGCCTGTTCTAGGAAGTTAGGAAGTTCTATCCTCCCTCTGCAAGGGTCTCAGTCTAAGACTTCCAACAGGCATCGGTGTGCACCCACTTTCCTCGTGGGTTGACCTACAAAAGATATCCTATCAACATTAAGAAGCTTTTTGGCCAGATATATATCTAGTTGGGGAGCAGCTACATTATTTCTACCATCGGCCCTAGGATTTTTTAGGGCTCAGGGCCTCATCAGTTTCCAAATTCATCAAGCTTGCTGCTCTGTTACAAGAAGTTCATTTCTGCTTGGGCAGAATGAAAGAGTAAGCCTGCTGACCCAGAACAAAGGGTTCTGTTGGTGTGTTTCCTAGGTTTGAAGAGCCGTGATTTTTGATTGATTCCAGATTTTCTCCTGTTCCATTCGTTAAGACTGTCAGATGTTATTTCTGCCATGAAGCCACAAGCTCAGGTTCACGTCAGTGGATCTGTGATGCACATTTTTACATTGATATTATACTCATTTGGCTGACTCTTTTATCCAGAGTGCCTTAGAATTGAGACAGGCCACAACTGGTCAGCGGTGGGGTGAAGGTCTTGCTCAAAGGTTCAAATGTGGCAGCTTGGAAGTGCTGGGATTTGAACTCCCAGCTTTCTGATCAGTAATTCAAATCCTTCACTATATATTCATGTCCCCATCACTCTAGAACATAAATGTTTTTGCAGGTTTGCCTTTCATAGACAGGGATACCATTTAAAAACAACAACAACAAAAAAAACTTAAACCACATTATTATGGCATATCTTGAACCAAGGTATGAATTATTTATCTGCATTTAACCCATCCAAGTATTGGACACCCACACAAGTGAGAAGTGAGCGCACACACCCAGAGCAGTAGACAGCTACATGCTACAGCGCCCAGGGAGCAGTTGGGGGTTGGTGCCTTGCTCAAGGGCACTTCAGCCGTGGATGCAGAGGGAAGGGAAAGTGCTCTTCTATCATTCTGTCAATCTCTGGTTATGATTGAAGGCCCCTGTAATATTGGTTGGAGTCACATGGTATGGGTGAAAGTATGTTTATAATTATAGGATAGGTGTTTATTATGCACATAGTAGCTGGTGACGTTTGTGTCTCTGATTAAATCTTGTGTATGGTACGTTGTAGTCAGTTTTCCACATATTTCTAATCATATACGTAGTGTCTTTCTCAATAGGGTTATGGTTAAGGTTTAAGTTTCTCATTGTAGCAACCCATTAGAACAATGAGACAAAAGAAATTGCTTTATCTTAACATTGATTTAGGATGAAGTATAAAACCTAACAAATGCTCTGAATTAGTCTTTTATTATGTACTATATAGTGCATGCAAGCATCACTGTTATCACAAGTGCAAAAAATATGTTAATTTAAACACTGTTTCATTTGTTATAATTCCAGTTTTCCATTTTCACAATTGCTCAGGTAATGACACAAATGTGGATGGTCTTGTGAACTTTGAGAAGCTACGAATGATTGCCAAGGAGATTCGCCATGTTGTGCGAATGACCACTACCAGCATGGACCCAGCAATCATGTTTCATCAGAGGTTTGTGTCTGGAGTGCTCACCTTCCTCACAATCCATATGATGTTTATGTTGCATCTACATAGCTGTTCTAGTGTGTATATGGTACAGTTAATTTCTTTCATTAATGAAATTTCTGTTGAATATTTCACTGTTCAGTAATCAATTCAAGGGACATCCCAGTTCCACTTATCCTGATATTAACTGCCCACTTATTTGGGTTCTGAGCATGAGGTCTTGGAACCCTTTTGGTATTGTCAATATTTTTCTTTTTATTACACTGCACAACAATTTTTTTGGAAAGTCTTGCTTCCTGAAAAGTTTTTGCTGATTGTGACAGGTACCTACTGGATATGCACAAATATAGTTTTGGTTTT
>JAQQZU010024369.1:0-11568 GCA_030068025.1 Parauchenoglanis punctatus | reverse complement strand
AATTCTTCAATAAACATAAGAATTACATAATTCTTGTTTTTATTAATACCAAGGCATTTTCATTAAATTGTTACATATTAACATATACATTTAATTACTGTAATATTAATTACATTCAAAAATTTTAATTAAACAAGACAGAATTCTTATATTATTACCATCAGAATTATGTTATGTTTCTGTAAAGGAAAAAATAAGACATTTTGGCGGGAATATTTAAAAGAAATGAGCAGGATAATGAGAGAAGCTGATTGGATGATATTTTGAGTGGTTGACATTTAAATTTAAAGAGCCAACCTAAAGGCCTACACAGGATTTAATTGTTTTTTCCCTAATTACACATGCAAATAAAGCACCTAGAGCTTTGAAACTTCACATCTGCATATTGTGGGACATGTAGATGACATGTCCTGAAGCACATGAATGTAAGTTCATCCCTTGATTTTATATGAATATTTTAATTCATTATCATACCACTCATATAAGAGATTGCACCTAAAACACCCCAATGAAAAGACCATGAACAGCCAAAAGTGCAACGCGTGTTCACCAATATAAGTCTCACCTCTTCCATCATGACCAATGGTCCTGGCAAGGGCCCCAAAATTTAATTCGATTTCTCCAGGCTTTTCGGGCCTGAAATGTCTCAAGAGGGTCATAAATTGCCAAGGGTTTGACGTACAGCCACCAAAATTACCATGCTGTATGAGTTCTTTGGGCCTAAAATGCCTTAAAGAATGGTTTATAATGTGCCAAGGGTGTGACGAGCCTCCGTTGAAATCGTACGGCCGCATGAGTTCACAGAACAGGTCGCGTCTGCCAAATATGGGTCTTCTGGGACCCACGGTTGCCAGAAGGGGCCCCAAAATGCCATTGCATCCCTTTGAGGTCTTCGGGCTTAAAATAACTTAATGAGAGGCTCACAAATTGTCAACAGTGATGCATATGTCCACCTAACTTGGCACTCCTCATCATATCATGGACTTGTTCATGTATGCTAAATAAGGGGCCTCCAGGAGCAAAGGTTCTGGAAAGGGGCCCCCAAATTTTAGTGGATTTCTTCAGGCTTTTTGGGCCTCAGGTGTCATCACGAGAAGTCTAAAGGGTCAATAATTGCCAACGGTGTCCCTTACATCCTCCGAAATGGCTGTGCTGTACGAACGTGTGTATTAGCTTATTGTCTGCTTAGCTTGGGGCCCACAGGGGACACGGTTCTTTCGAGGGCTTCCAAAAGGTCACGGAATAGGTCGCATCTGTACAATGTGATGCTTCTGGGACCAACGGTTGCCGAAAGGGGCCCCAAAATGCCATTGCATCCCTTCGAGGTCTTCGGACTTAACTTAATTAAATAACTTAATAACTTAATAACTTTATTAACTTAACTTAATTAAAGGGTCACCAACTGTCAACGGTGTGGCAAATGTCCACCAAAATTGTATCGCCTCATCATGTCATAGCCTTGTTCATGTCTGCTAAATATGGGGCCCCCAGAAGCAAACGTTCTGGGAAGGGCCCCCAAATTTTAGTGGATTTCTTAAGACTTTTTGGTACTCAGGTGATTTTACGAGAAGTCTAAAGGCTCATAAATTGCCAAAGGTGTGCCATACATCGACCGACATTGCTGTGCTGTACGAGCTCATGGGTAGCTTCTTGTCTGCCTAGTTTGGGGCCCCCAGGAGACATGGTTCTTTTGAGGGCTCCCAAAATTATCTCGATTTCTTCCATTTCTGTGTGCCTAAAATTTTAAAAGGATAATAATGTGCCAAGCGTGCAACGAGCATCCGTCAAAATTGGACACCCGCATGAGTTCAAGGAATAGGTCGCCTATGAAAAATATGGGTCTTCTGTGACACACAGTTGGCAGAAAGGGCCCCATAATGCAATTGCATCCCTTCGAGGTCTTCGGACTTAAAATAACTTAATTAAAGGGTCACCAACTGTCAACGGTGTGGAGAATGTCCACCAAAATTGCATTGCCTGATCATGTCATTGCCTTGTTCGTGTCTTCTAAATATGGGGCTCCCAGCAGCAAACATTCTGGGAAGGGCCCCCAAATTTTAATTGATTTCTTCAGACTTTTTCGGCCACAGGTGTTTTCACGAGAAGTCTAAAGGCTCATAAATTGCCAAAGGTGTGCCGTACATCCACCAACATTGCCATCCTGTACGAGCTCATGGACAGCTTCTTGTATGCCTAGTTTGGGGCCCCCAGGAGGCACGGTTCTTCCGACGGCTCCCAAAATTAACTCGATTTCTTCCGTTTCTGTGGGCCTAAAATGCCTTAAACAAAGGTTCGTAACGTGCTAAGGGTGCGGCGAGCGTCCCTTGAAATCGGACTGCCGCAAGAGGTCACGGAATTGGTCGCGTCTGTCAAATAAGGGGCTTCCGGCTCCCATGGTTGCCGGAAGGGGCCCCAAAATGCCATTGCATCCCTTCAAGGTCTTCGGGCTTAAAAAAGCTTAATTAACGGGCCACGAAAAGTCAATGGTGTGGCGTATGTCCACCAAACTTGTATCGCCTCATCATTTCAATGCCTTGTTCTTGTCTGCTAAATATGGGGCCCCCAGGAGCCACCATTCTGGGAAGGGTCCCCAAATTTTAGTGGATTTCTTCAGGCATTTTGGGCTTCAGGTGATTTTACGAGAAGTCTAAAGGCTCATAAATTGCCAAAGGTGTGCCATACATCGACCCACATTGCTGTGCTGTACGAGCTCATGGGTAGCTTCTTGTCTGCCTAGTTTGGGGCCCCCAGGAGACACGGTTCTTTCGAGGGCTCCCAAAATTATCTCGCTTTCTTCCATTTCTTTGTGCCTAAGATTTCTTAAAGGAATGTTCATAATGTGCCAAGCGTGCAACGAGCATCCGTCAAAATTGGACACCCGCATGAGGTCAAGGAATAGGTCAGGTCTCTATAATGTGATGCTTCTGGGACACACGGTTGCCGGAAGGCGCCTCAAAATCCTATTGCATCCCTTCGAGGTCTTCGGACTTAAAATAACATAATTGAATGGTCAGAAACTGTCGATGGTGGGGCAAATGTCCACCGAAATTGTGTCGCCTGATCATGTCAATGCCTTGTTCATGTCTGCTAAATATGGGACCCCCAGGAGTCACCGTTCTGAGAAGGGCCCTCAAATGTTAGTGGATTTCTAAAGACTTTTTGGTCCTCAGGTGTTTTCACAAGAAGTCTAAAGGCTCAAATAACTTAAAATAACTTAATGAAAGGTTCACCAACTGTCAACGGTGTGGAGAATGTCCACCAAAATTGTATCGCCTAAACATGTCATTGCCTTGTTTGTGTCTGCTAAATATGGGGCCCACAGGAGCCAAAGTTCGGGCATGGGCCCCCAAATTTATTGGATTTCTTCAAGCATTTTGGGCATCAGGTGTTTTCACGAGAAGTCTAAATGCTCATTAATTGCCAAAGATGTGCCGTACATCCACCGACATTGCCGGCCTGTCCGAGCTCATGGACAGATTCTTGTCTGCATAGTTTGGGGCCCCCAGGAGGCACGGTTCTTCCTATGGCTCCCGAAATTAACTCGAATTCTTCCATTTCTCTTGGACAAAAATGCCTTAAACAAAGGTTCCTAACATGCTAAGGGTGCGACGAGCATCCGTCTAAATCGGACTGCCGCATGAAGTCACGGAATAGGTCAATTCTGACAAATATGTGTCTTCTGGGACCCATGGTTTCTGGAAGGGCCCCCATAATGCAATTGCATCCCTTCGAGCTCTTCGGCCTTAAAATAACTTAACGAAAGGGTCACCAACTCTCAGCAATGTGGTGTATGTCCACCAAAATTGTAGTGCCTATCATGTCATTGCCTTGTTCATGTTTGCTAAATATGGGGCCTCCAGGAGCCAACGTTCTTTCAAGGTCCCCTAAATTTTAGTGGATTTCCTCAGGCATATTGGGCCTCATTTGTCATCACGAGAAGTCTAAAGGCTCATAAATTGCCAACGGTGTGCCATACATCCTCCGAAATGGCCGTGATGTATGAACATGTGTACAGCTTGTTGTCTGCCTAGATTGAGGCCCCGAGAGGACACGGTTCTTTCGAGGGTTCCGAAAATTAACTTGATTTAGTCCATTTCTGTTGTCCTAAAATGCCTTAAACAAAGGTTCGTAACGTGCTAAGGGTGCGGCGAGGGTCTGTCAAAATAGGACTGCCGCAAGACTTCACAGAATAGGTCATGTCTGACAAATATCGGGCTTCCAGGTCCAATGGTTTCCGGAAGGGGCCCCAAAATGCCATTGCATCCCTTCGAGGTATTCAGGCTTAAAATAACTTAATGAAAGGGTCACCAAAAGTCAATGGTGTGGCGTATGTCCACCAAAATTGTATCGCCTCATCATGTCTATGCCTTTTTCGTGTCTGTGAAATATGGGGCCCCTAGTAGCCACCACTCTGGTAACAGTCCCCAAATTTTAGTTGATTTCTTCAGGCATTTTGGGCTTAAGGTGATTTCATGAGAAGTCTAAAGGCTCATGAATTGCCAAAGGTGTGCCATACATCGACCGACATTGCCGTGCTGTACGAGCTTATGGACAGATTCTTGTCTGCCTAGTTTGGGGCCCCTAGGAGGCACGGTTCTTCCAATGGCTCCCAAAATTAACTTGATTTCTTCCATTTCTTTGGGCCTATAATACCTTAAAGAAATGTTCATAACATGCCAAGGGTGCAGCGGCCTCCGTCGAAAAAGGACTGCCGCATGCGTTCACGGAAAAGGTTGCGTTTGCCAAAGATGGGTCTTCTGGGACCCACAGTTTCCGGAAGGGGCCCGAAATTGCCATTCCATCGCTTCGAGGTCTTCGGGCTTGGAATGACTAAATGAGAGGCTCACAAATTGTCAACAGTGATGCAAATGTTCACCCAACTTGGCACTCCTCATCACATCATGGTCCTGTTCATGTATAGGGGCCTCCAGGATCAAAGGTTCTGCTAAGGGGCCCCCAAAATTTTGAGGGTTTCTTCAGGCATTTTGGGCCTCATTAGTCATCACGAGAAGTCTAAAGGCTCAAAAATTGCCAACGGTGTGCTGTAGATCCTCCGAAATGGCCGTGCTGTATGAACGTGTGTACAGCTTCTTGTCTGCCTAGCTTGGGGCCCACAGGAGACACGGTTCTTTTGAGGGCTCCCAAAATTAACTTGATATCTTCCATTTCTGTTGGCCTAAAATGCCTTAAACAAATGTTCGTAATGTGCAAAGGGTGCAGCAAGCCTCCGTCGAATTTGGACCGCCTCATGAGGTTATGGAATAGGTCAACTCTGCCAAACATGGGGCTTCTGCAACACACGGTTTCCGGAAGGGGCCCTAAATGCCATTGCATCCCTTCGAGGTCTTCGGACTTAAAATAACATAATTGAAGGGTCACCAACTGTCAACGGTGTGGAGTATGTCCACCAAAATTGTATCGCCTCATCATGTCATTGCCTTGTTCGTGTCTGCTAAATATGGGGCCCCCAGGAGCAAATGAAATAGCCGTGCTACATGAATGTTTGTACAGCTTCTTGTCTGCCAGGCTTGGGGCCCCCAGGAGACACGGTTATTTTGAGGGCTCACAAAATTAACTCGATTTCTTCGTTTTTGTTGGCCTTTTGTTGCCTTGTTCATGTCTGCTAAATATGGGGCCCCCAGGAGCAAACATTCTCGCTAGGGCCACCAAATTTTAGTGCATTTCTTCAGACTTTTTGGGCCTCAGCTGTTTTCACGAGAAGTCTAAAGGCTCATAAATTGCCAAAGGTGTGCCATACATTGACCGACATTGCCGTGCTGTACGAGCTTATGGACAGCTTCTTTGCCTAGTTTAGGGCCCCCAGGAGGCATGGTTCTTCCAACGACTCCCAAAATTAACTTGATTTCTTCCATTTCTTTGGGCCTGTAGTGTCTTAAAGAAATGTTTGTAATGTGCCAAGGGTGCAGTGAGCCGCCGTTGAAATTGGACTGCCGCATGAATTCAAGGAATAGGTCGCGTCTGCCAAATATGGCTCTTCTGGGACATACGGTTGCCGGAAGGGGCCCCATAATGCAATTGCATCCCTTCGAGGCCTTCGTGCTTAAAATAACTAAAATAAAAGGTTCACCAACTGTCAACGGTGTGGAGTATGTCCACCAAAATTGTATAGCCTAAACATGTCATTGCCTTGTTTGTGTCTGCTAAATATGGGGTCCCCAGGAGCCAACGTTCAGGCAAAGGCCCCCAAATTTTAGTGGATTTCTTCAAGCATTTTGGGCCTCATTTGTCATCACGAGAAGTCTAAAGGCACATAAATTGCCAATGACGTGCCGTACATCCTCCGAAATGGCTGTGCTGTACGAATGTGTGTACAGCTTCTTGTCTGCCTAGATTGGGGCCACCAGTAGACACTGTTCTTTCGAGGGCTCTGAAAATTAACTTGATTTCGTCCATTTAAGTTGGCCTAAAACAGCTTAAACAAAGATTCGTAACGTGCTAAGGGTGCGGCGAGCATCCTTCAAAATCGGACTGCAGCATGAGTTCACAGAATAGGTCATGTTTGACAAATATGGGGCTTCCAGGTCCAATGGTTTCCGGAAGGGGCCCCAAAATGCCATTGCATGCCTTCGAGGTCTTCAGTCTTAAAATAACTTAATGAAAGGGTCAACAACTGTCAATGATGGAGAGTATGTCTACCAAAATCGTATCACCTAATCATGTCATTGCTTTGTTTGTGTCTGCTAAATATGGGGCCCACAGGAGCCAACGTTCTGGCAAGGGCCCCCAAATTTTAGTGGATTTCTTCAAGCATTTTGGGCCTCAGGTGTTTTCACAAGAAGTCTAAAGGCTCATTCATTGCCAAAGGTGTGCCGTACATCCACCGACATTGCCGGCTTGTACGAGCTCATGGACAGCTTCTTGTCTGCATAGTTTGGGTCCCCCAGGACGCACGGTTCTTCCGACGGCTCCCAAAATTAACTCGATTTCTTCCATTTCTTTGGGACTATAAAGTCTTAAAGAAATGTTTGTAATGTGCCAAGGGTGCAAAGACCGTCCGTCGAAATCAGACTGCTGCATGAGGTCACGGAGTAGGTCAAGTCTGCCAAATATGGGTTTTCAAGGACACACGGTTGCCGGAAGGCGCCCCAAAATGCCATTGCATTCCTTCAAGGTCTTCTGACTTAAAATAACATAACGGAAGACTCTCCAACTTTCAATGGTGTATCAAATGTCCACCAAAATTGTATCGCCTCATCATGTTATTGCCTTGTTCATGTCTGCTAAATAGGGGCCCCCAGGAGCAAACGTTCTGGCAAGGTCCCATAAATTTTAGTGTATTTCTTCAAGCATTTTGGGCCTCATGTGTTTTCACGAGAAGTCTAAAGGATCATAAATTGCCAAAGGTGTGCTGTACATCCACCGACATTGCCATCCTGTAGAAGCTCATGGACAGCGTCTTGTCTGCCTGGCTTTGGCCCCCAGGAGACACGGTTCATTCGAGGGCTCGTAAAATTATGTCGATTTCCATTTCTTTTTGCCTAAAATGTCTTAAAGAAATGTTCGTAACGTGCCAAGGGTGCGATGAGTGTCCGTCGAAATCAGACTGCCACATGAGTTCACGGAACAGGTCGCAGCTTCTGGGACCCACAGTTGCCGGAAGGGGCCCAAAATTGCCTCTGCATCCCTTCGAGGTATTCAGGATTAAAATAACTAAATTAAAGGTTCACCAACTGCCAACAGTGTGGAGTATGTCCACCAAAATTGTATCACCTAAACATGTCATTGCCTTGTTTGTGTCTGCTAAATATGGGGTCCCCAGGAGCCAACATTCAGGCAAGTGCCCCCAAATTTTAGTGGATTTCATCAAGCATTTTTGGCCTCAGGTGTTTTCACGAGAAGTCTAAAGGCTCATTAATTGTCAAAGGTGTGTCGTACATCCACCGACATTGCCGTCCTGTACGATCTCATGGACAGCTTCTTGTCTGCCGAGTTTGGGACCCCCAGGAGGCTCGGTTCTTCCTACGGCTCCCAAAATTAACACGATTTCTTCCATTTCTTTTGGACTAAAATGCCTTAAACAAAGGTTCCTAACATGCTGAGGATGCGATGAACGTCCGTCGAAAACGGACTGCCACATGCGGTCACGGTCAATTCTGACAGATATGGGTCTTCTGGGACCCATGGTTTCTGGAAGGGGCCACATAATGCATTTGCATCCCTTCGAGCTCTTCGGCCTTAAAATAACTTAACGAAAGGGTCACCAACTGTCGACGGTGTGGTGTATGTCCACCAAAATTGGATCACCTAAGCATGTCATTGCCTTGTTTGTGTCTGCTACATATGGGGCCCCCAGGAGGGTATTTCCTCAGGTATATTGGGCCTCAGGTGTTTTCACGAGAAGTATAAAGGCTCATAAATTGCCAATGGCGTGCCGTACATCCTCAAAATCGGACTGCCGCATGAGGTCAGGGAATAGGTCGTGTCTACATAATGCGATGCTTTCGGGACACACGGTTTCCGGAAGGGGCCCCAAAGGTGCCAAATTATTGCCAAAGGTGTGCAATTCATCGACTGACATTGCCGTGCTGTACGAGCTTAGGGACAGATTCTTGTCTGCCTAGTTTGGGGCCCCTAGGAGGCACAGTTCTTCCGGCGGCTCCCAAAATTAACTCGATTTCTTCCATTTCTTTGGGCCTATAAGGCCTTAAAGAAAGGTTCATAACGTGCCAAGGGTGCAGCGAGCCTCCGTCGAAAACAGACTGCTGCATGAGTTCATGGAATAGGTTGCGTCTGCCAAATATGGGTCTTCTGGGACCCACGGTTGCTAGAAGGGGCCCCAAATTGCCATTCCATTCCTTCGAGATCTTCGGGCTTGAAATAACTTAATGAGAGGATTACAAATTGTCAACAGTGATGCATATGTCCACCCAACTTTGACTTCTCATCACATCATGGTCTTGTTCATGTATGCTAAATTTCGGGCCTCCAGGATCAAAGGTTCAGGCAAGGGGCCCCCAAAATTTCGTGGGTTTCTTCAGGATTTTGGGGCCTCATTTGTCATCACGAGAAGTCTAACGGCTCATAAATTGCCAACGGTGTGGCACACATCCTCCGAAATGTCCGTGCTGTAAGAACGTGTGTATAGCTTCTTGTCTGCCTAGATTGGGGCCCCCAGAATACATGGTTCTTTCGAGGGCTCCGAAAATTAGTGGATTTATTCAAGCATTTTGGGCCTCATTTGTCATCATGAGAAGTCTAAAGGCTCATAAATTGCCAATGGCGTGCCGTACATCCTCGAAATCGGACTGCCGCATGAGGTCAGGGATTAGGTCGTGTCTACATAATGTGATGCTTCCGGGACACACGGTTTCCGGAAGGGGCCCCAAAAGGCCATTGGATCTCTTCGAGATCTTCTGACTTATAACTTAATTGAAGGGTCACCAACTGTCAATGGTGTGGCGAATGTCCACCAAAATTGTGTTGCCTCATCATGTCATTGCCTAGTTCGTGTCTGCTAAATATGGGGCCCCCAGGAGCAAACGTTCTGGTAAGGGCCAAGAAATTTTAGTGGATTTCTTCAGACTTTTTGGGCCTCAGCTGTTTTCATGAGAAGTCTAAAGGCTCATAAATTGCCACAAGTGTGCCATTCATCGACCGACATTGCTGTGCTGTATGAGCTTATGGACAGCTTCTTGTCTGCCTAGGTTGGGGCCCCCAGGAAACACGGTTCTTTCGAGGGCTCCCAAAATTAACTCGATTTCTTCCATTTCTTTGGGCCTATAATGCCTTAAGGAAAGGTTCGTAACGTGCTAAGGGTAAGGCTAGCCTCCATCGAGATCGGACTACCGCATGAGTTCACGGAAAAGGTTGTGTCTGCCAAATATGGGTCTTCTGGGACCCACGGTTTCCGGAAGGGGCCCGAAATTGCCATTCCATCCCTTCGATGTCTTCGGGATTGAAATAACTTAATGAGAGGCTCACAAATTGTCAACGGTGATGAATATGTCCACCCAACTTGGCACTCCTCGTCACATCATGGTCTTGTTGATGTATGCTAATTAAGGGGCCTCCAGGATCAAAGGTTCTGCTAAGGGGCCCCCAAATTTTAGAGGATTTCTACTAGCATTTTGGGCCTCATTTGTCATCACGAGAAGTCTAAAGGCTCATAAATTGCCAATAGCGTGCCGTACATCCTCTGAAATGGCCGTGCTGTACGAATGTTTGAAAAGCTTCTTGTCTGCATGGCTTGGAGCCCCCAGGAGATACGGTTATTTTGAGGGCTCCCAAAATTAACTCAATTTCTTCCATTTTTTTTGCTTAACATGTCTTAAAGGAATGTTCATAACGTGCCAAGGGTGCAGCAAGCGTCTGTTGAAATCGGACTGCCTCATGAGGTCACAGACTAGGACAAGTCTGTATAATGTGATGCTTCCGGGACACACGGTTTCTGGAAGGGGCCCCAAAAAGCCATTGCATCCCTTCGAGGTCTTCGGACATAAAATAACTTAATTGAAGGGTCACCATCTGTCAATGAAGTTTCGAATGTCCACCAAAATTGTATCACCTCACCATGTCATCGCCTTGTTCGTGTCAGCTAAATATGGGGCCCCCAGAATCCAACGTTCTGTCAAGGGCCCCCAAATTTTAGTGGATTTCTTCAGACTTTTTGGGCCTCAGCTGTTTTCACGAGAAGTCTAAAGTCTCATAAATTTCCAAAGGTGTGCCATACATCGACCGACATTGCCATGCTGTACGAGCTTATGGACAGCTTCTTGTATGCCTAGTTTGGGGCCACCAGGAGGCACAGTTCTACTGAGGGCTCCCAAAATTAACTCGATTTGCTCCATTTCTTTGGGCCTATAGTGTCTTAAAGAAATGTTTGTAACGTGCCAAGGGTGCAGTGAGCCTCCATCGAAATCGGACTGCTGCATGAGTTCATGGAATAGGTTGCGTCTGCTAAATATGGGTCTTCTGGGACATATGGTTGCCGGAAGGGGCCCCATAATGCAATTGCATCCCTTCAAGGTCTTCGGGCTTAAAATAACTTAATGAAAGGTTCACCAACTGTCAACGGCATCGAGTATGTCATCATGAGAAGTCTAAAGGCTCATAAATTGCCAATGGCATGCCGTACATCCTCCGAAATGGTCGTGCTGCATGAACATGTGTACAGCTTCTTGTCTGCATGGGTGGGGCCCCAGGAGACACGGTTCCTTTGAGAACTCGCAAAATTAACTCGATTTTGTCCATTTCTTTTTGCCTAAAATGTCTTAAAGGAATGTTCATAACGTGCCAAGGGTGCAACAAGCGTCCGTCGAAATGGGACTGCCGCATGAGGTCATGGAATAGGTCCTGTCTGTATAATGTGATGCTTCTAGGACACACGGTTTCTGGAAGGGGCCCGAAAAAGCCATTGCATCCCTTCAAGGTCTTCGGACATAAAATAACTTAATTGAAGGGTCACCATCTGTCAATGATGTTGCGAATGTCCACCAAAATTGTATCACCTCATAATGTCATCGCCTTGTTTGTGTCAGCTAAATATGGGGCCCCCAGAATCCAACGTTCTGTCAAGGGCCCCCAAATTTTAGTGGATTTCTTCAGACT
>JAQQZU010024368.1:0-11568 GCA_030068025.1 Parauchenoglanis punctatus | reverse complement strand
CAGTCCATCATTACTTTAAGACATGAAGTGTCTTTTAAGTAATAAAAATAAAGAAAAAAACATTGAATTAGAAGGTAAGTCCAAACTTTTGACTGGTAGTGTGTATATATTTTTTATATGTATGTATGTATGTATGTATGTATATACATACATACATACATACATACATACACACATACACACATATATATATATATATATATATGTGTGTGTGTATGTATGTATATATCATAAACAATTAAACTGACTTTGACTTTTACTTCATAGTACCATCTCCCTCCTGTTGTTGTTCAACATTCAGTGAGTTTGTCTAAGCAATAAAGGTGGACATTCAGATGATTTTCTTTATCTCATCATAAAACACTAGCACCAGGGCGCCGCCCATGCTCCTAAGAATATTTGACCAAGTTCCCTTGTAGAAAGCCTGGACCCCTTCATCACGAGCGATCTTCTTCCAGCAGTCCAATGTGCCAGCGTACATGACGTCTGCTGCAATTAAAAAAAATGGATTTAAGTTCTGAGCAACATAAATATAAAAAAGATGATTAGTATGTAGGACTGCATTATTTTACTGGGCAAAAAAGACAGAATGTTAAAAAAAAGGCAGTAGGAGGCACAGGCTTGCCTTTTTTTTTTTTAACACATGATTTGAATGCCATATGTAGCTTGTGAAATGGACAATGGAAAACCTTCCAGAAACTCTTGCGGTGTGAATTGGTAAAGAGTATGTTTGTCTTGTTTGTTATTGGTTTCTTAATCAACTATGCCAACTGATTACTACTAAGTCTACTGACTTACCCCCTTTAAGTCCTGACTGCATCATCATGCGACGACGCACCGTATCAAATGGGTAGGAGATCAGACCAGCAAGTATAGTCACGCTCTGTGCAATCATCCAGCTCATCGTAAAGTGGATATTCTCTGGCTCTGGGAACGTACCTGTACAACAGATCAAGGCGTTCAGGACAACATTCAGAGCTAAGTGTGCATACACAGGATTTAATACCAAAACTGTGCACTGAAATGTATGCTTTGGCCTGTAAGTACATTTTAAAAAATAATAAAAGAAACTACTAAATTAGTAAATTATAAGCATGAGAGATACAGTAGCATACACACTATATGGACAAAAGTATTGGGACGCCTGACCATTACACCAACATGGACTTTAATGACATTGCATTCAAATACATAGACTTTAATATGGAGTTGATCCCCCCTTTGCAGCTATAACAGCTTCCACTCTTCTTGGAAGGCTTTCCACAAGATTTTGTAGTGTTTCTGTGGGAATTTGTGCCCATTCATTCTGTAGAGCATTTATGAGGTCAGGTACTGATGTTGGACGAGAAGGCCTGGCTCGCAGTCTCCGTTCCAGTTCATTCGGGGTTTGAGGTCAGGGCTTTGTTCGGGCCAGTCAAATTCTTCCACATCGAACTCATCCAACCGTGTCTTTATGGAGCTTGCTTTGTGCACTGGGGCACAGTCATGCTGGAATAGAAAAGGGCCTTCCCCAAACTGCGTCCACACAGTTCGAAGCATAGCATTGTCCGAAATGGCTTGGTATGCTGAAGCATTAAGATTGCCCTTCACTGGAAGTAAGTGGCCCAAACCCTGAAAAACAGCCCCACACCATTATCCGTCCTCCACCAAACTTCACAGCTGGCACAATGCAGTCAGGCAGGTAACGTTCTCTCGGCATCCGCCAAACCCTGACTCGCCTATCTGACTGCCAAACAGAGAAGCGTGATTCGTCACTCCATAGAACATGTTTCCACTGCTCCACAGTCCAGTAGTGGTGTGCTTTACACCACTCCATCCAACCCTTAGCATTGAACTTAATGATGTGAGGCTTGCGTGCAGCAGCTCGGCCTTTAAAACCCATTCCATGAAGCTCTCGCCGCACAGTTTTTGTGCTTACATTAATGACAGTGGAAGTTTGGAACTCCTCAGCTATGGAATCAGCAGAACGCACCATGGACCTTGATCGTCGTTGATCCCCCCCCCCTCTGTTACTTTACGTGGTTTACGTTCTGTTTCGTGGCTGAGTTGCTGTTGTTCCTAAATGCTTCCACTTGCCAATAATACCACTCACTGCTGACAGTGGAATATCCAGCAGGGATGAAATTTCTCGAATCATCTTATTGCAAAGGTGGCATCCTATCTCGGTAGCATGCTTGAAGTCACGGAGTTCTTCAGAACGACCCATTTTGTTTCACAAATGTTTGTAAAAGGAGACTGCATGGCTAGGTGCTTGATTTTATACACCTGCGCCAATGGGTCTGATTGAAACACCTGAATTCAATAATTAAAAATATCCCAATACTTTGTCCATATAGTGTATCTCACACATTAAGATTTCACAGCTTCACACAGTTTATAATTTATCATACAGCTACGTTTGTTGTTTGCACACTTAACTGTTGATGCACAATATAAAATAATAAACTCAAACTAATATGTGTTGGATCAAGTACTATTTTATAAGCTGCTGAATAATGAGGGAGGAAGCCATATTGTTCAATTAAACATAAAAAAATATATATATCAGTGAATAGTGTGATGACTACAGTTACAATTATTCATGCAGGACATTGGCACTTTACTAGACTCCTAATAAATTTTATTTCAGTGCTTGCCACATATAGATGTGATGACCAGGTGTCCACAAACCTTTGGTCATATAGCCTATATATAATCCTTGTTTTTATTTTTAAATTGTCTTTTGTTTTTCGATGATAAAGAAACGCACAGAAAACGCAATTTCCATTTTATGTCCCCATGTTCTATCCATGACTCAGGTTTAAATGCTTGTCTTTGTGGACTGGTGGTCTAAAGGCTATTGAAAACCCTGTCTTGGATGCATTTACTCAAGAACAGTCTGGCAAATTTGGAAGCATGAACTAAATGCAGGTAATGTGAACAATCTGAATGGGGGAGCCCAGAAAACAGACTCAAGCATGTGTGTAACTGGACTCTGAACACACACACATTTCCCCATGTAAATACTGACAAATCTTTTGGAATTTTTTCACCACCTCTGAACATGTCCCTCAGTATGCACACTTATAAAGCAGGCTGTAACTTATCTAAACAGTGAAACAGTGCTCTCACTCTTGACGGTGTCGTAGATGCCAAAGTAAGCAGCCCTGTAGATGATGATGCCCTGCACAGACACACTGAAACCATTGTAAAGACCTCTTGGTCCGTCAGCTTTGAGTATTTTCCCAAAACAGTCGCCCAGGCCGGTGAATTCCCTCTGCGCTTTCGCCTGGCCAATGTCTGCTGCCAGGCGAGTGCGAGCAAAGTCTAGTGGGTAGACAATACATAGAGATGTGGCCCCTGCGGCACCCCCTGATGCCAGGTTACCAGCGAAGTAGCGCCAGAACTGCGTGCGCTGGTCCACACCGTCCAGGAATAACTTCTTGTATCTATCCTTGAAGGTGAAGTTGAGGGCCTGTGTGGGAATATATCGGATCACGTTGGCCAGGTTGCCTCTCCAGTAAGAGAGGACACCCTGCTCTTGGGGGATGCGAATAATGCAGTCGATGAAGCCCTTGTAGCGCTTCTCTGCCACAATATGCTGGCTGGCATGTTGTACCTGTGAGGAGATTTCAACATTCTGAAGTTAGATCTTAAGGAAAATCTGTGCTTGTAAAGAGCTGAAGGATTAAAATAAAGTCTTGGACTGGTTCCCCATCAAGGGTGTATTCCCACTAAAGCCCAATGTTTCTATGATAGTCTCCAGATTCACTGCGATCCTGACCAGTATAAAGCAGTTACTCATAATGAATGATGAATGAATGGAAATCAATTTTAAAAGTAAACCAGCCTGAACTTAAATGCTTGGTTTTTAAGTGGTTACCTCTTTTTGGATGGCTGATTCCAAAATTGGTATATTACTGATACAGGTACTGTATATTGCTGATATTAGTATATAGTATAGTATTAGTATATTGTTGCTTGGCGGAAATCACATTTCCACATACAAACTGAGTTGGAATGTATGAGTGCTTGCCTGAAATCTTTGACTGATTCTTGACCAGATTTGTTATATTATCCAATCTGGTGCACTGAGATATTTCATCCAATGTATATGTTTGACGTCAGACATCTTACCTCTTTCTATCAGCAGTTTTGGCCAATGAAAAGTACCAGACACTCTAGACAAGCTAGAGGTCTGGCTTGCAGGACTAACTACAGGTTAACTAGTCGACTAGCTATTAGTGATGGGAGAAGTACATAGGGGTGCTTCCAAATTATATATTCGTAGATCCCAAACCCACAAATGTACTTGATCAGTCAAGATGTTTTCGCTTCTGTAGTTTTGCACAGGAGCTTATGTGGCTAATGATGTGGTCAAGTAGTGGAGGCTTATCTCAACCAAAATTAGCCACACGGCTTGTAATGAAACAAATATTGGACAATGATTCCAACTGGTTCAATGTCTGGAAGCCCTGAACTGAAGCCCTGAAGTTATACCAAAAAAATGAACTGCTACAATATATCGTTGCAATATTTCAAGACATTATTGTTATTTTGACTTAATATCTCATTATTTAAACTATGTCTGATACTCAAACCTGTTAAGCCTTATTATGATGATGTCAGTTCAGCTTTGTATTTAATGGAGGTCTGTAAAGCGACGCCGTAATCTGCTAGGCCACGTGCGTAGGGGCACATGAGCCTGTGCTGCACGTGTGTAAGTGTGTGTCACATTGTACACATTGTACTAGCCTTCCTGAAACTTTAATCAGGTTAATCTGATCAAGTTAACTGCTTGTGTGAAGAATGTTTAATTCAGGAAGTATAAACATCTTTGTAACGTAATGAAACATTTATAAGTGTTATTGATACGCAGTGGGTTAGATACAATATATAAATTATACATCATTCTAGAATTGTACATCTTCTGGACATGGGCTGATATACAGCAACTTTTTAGTACAGCATCATGTTGCAAGTTAAAGCAATTATCTTAATTGAAAAAAATAATAATTATAATACGGACATGCTTACATAGCTAATATTCACCAATTCATTTCATGATCTTTTGTATATTATCTAATTTTGCCATAACAAGGAACAAAACTCCTGTTTTTACTAGGCTTTTTGGTTTCAAACTTTCTAAACATGGACCATTGCTCATACTCATCATGTATTTAAAGGTAAGACTAACATAAGTAAGCATGTGAAGATGTGGGCATTCTGGAAAAGATGCCTGGGTGAGATAAACGTCCACTATTTTTTTTTTTTTGCGTTGTCCTTGTACAACCAAAACCATACTAAAGACATCAGATTACACCTGTCTTGTCTGATCACTGTCTGACATAAGGGGATAAATGTGTGCTTTGTCTGAACTAGTTTCTGTATATTAAGGGATTTTATAGCCCTGAGTTTTTGAATTCTCAAATCTGATTGGTCAGAAGCTGTGATAATGCCGGCTGTAATTCAAACCACAGGTTTAGATTAATGTGCTCTAATATGATTAATGCACTCTAATAATAACATACATTTATAGAAGGAGTCTCATCTGTCTGTAAGGGTCAGTATGTGTTCCGCCACGAGACGGACAACTTTCTGCTTTCTTATATTATTACCTTCAAAAGAGAGTAAAAAAGAGAAGTTGGTGACTTGATGAGTCTGTACAGCTGAGAACATTAACTGACAACAGGAACTATCTTTTTTGGGCTTTATTGTTTGCAACTGAAATGAGAGGTCAATTGATACTCTTCGGAACTTTTAAATCCTCTTTTGTGTAATTTGACAACCTAATAATCCCGCATTTCATCTTCCCCTACTAAAGTAATATACACATATCAAAAAGACATACACCTGTGTTAAATTCATTTCAGATGCATACCATAGATATTACGTTATTCTGTCTAGTGAACCTCCACATTTGTTGCATATGAACTTGAATCCATTCTCTGCACTTATAATAGCTACAACCGCAAAAAGCATGACCAAACCGCACTACTTTCAGTTCTCGCAGAACTTCTTTGGATGCTTCATGCTTAGTTCTTCAAAAATAAAGTCGACTAACACTGTACATATAAAACGTACCTAACACAATGAACAAAACCGATTGAATGATCCAGAAGACAGGTTTTTGCCGTCGGCGCGCACAGGAACACATCATTGCACGCGCATGGCTCATGACTGATGCTTTGCTCTGCAGTTTCATCTCACCTGAAGGAGCAGCTTGACTCTCTCGAGCGGAGCCACGGCGGTTTCTGATACCGCAGCCGCGATGCAAACAGCCAGGAAGTCCTTGGCGAAGGTGACTGCGGACTCGCTCATGGTCTAGCCTACAACTACAACTACAGCAGCAAGGTGTGGTCGCAGTCGGGGATCAGACATCAGCATGATCACCTGGAAGCGTTGATGTGATGCTGACCGCCTCCCCAAAGCGCCACGACACAACGTTACCGTTTCCAGGCGTAGAGAAACAAGAGCGAGCGCGTTCACGCGCAGAAAACCACCTGGACGTGACTATAACAGCACCACAAAGATAGTAATCAGGAATGTTTCTTATCTGTTTAACTGCGCCTCCTCGTTTCATTCTCTCCTTCCTTTCCCCGTCCTTAGCTTCATCATCTAGGGAACAACAGAAGGAGGAAACGTCTAAATGAGACTTGAAGTGTCGCTCTAATCATTTTGTTCATTTTAATTATTTAATTTTTTACATTTGTATTATTATAAGTCCTTGAATCATTAAAGTAAATATACATTTTTATATATTTGTCTTTTTTGCCTGCTTACATTTATGATTTAAAAAAAAAAAAAAAAAAGAAGTATTTTCCATGGGAGATTTAAACAGTCAATGTAAGCTTGTTATTACTATCACGTTCCCAGTAATGAAATATACACACACCAGCCTTTTGCCACCAGAACAGCTCTGACCCATCGAGGCATGGACTCCACAAGACCTCTGTAGGTATGCTTTGGTATCCGGAACCAAGACGTTAGGAGCAAATCCTTTGAGTCCTGTAAATTGCGAGGTGGGACCTCCATGGATCGGACTTGTTTGTCCAGCACTTCCCACACATGCTTGAGATCTGGGGAATTTGGAGGCCAAGTCAACACCTTGAACTCTTTGTTCATGTTCCTCAAACTATTACTCAACGTTTTTGCAGTATGGCTGGGTGCATTATCCTGCTGAAAGACGCCACTTCCATTGGGGAATACTGTTGACAGGAAGAGGTGTACTTGGTCTGCAATAATACTTAGGTAGTTGGTACGTGTCAAACTAATATCCATACGAATGCCAGGACCCAAGTTTCCCAGCAGAACATAACCCGGAGCATCACACTGCCTTGCCTTCTTTGAGCCTTGGGCTGTCTCTGGTTCACTGTTTATCCTTCCTTGGACCGTTTTTGGTAGGTACTAAGCACTGCATACCAGGAACACTCTAAAGACCTGTTTTGAAGATGCTCTGACCCAGTTGTCAATTTGGCCCTTGTCAAAGTTGCTCACAAAGATGCTCACACTTGTCCTTTTTTCTCTGCTTCCAACAAATCAGCTTAGAGAACTTTATGTTCACTTGCTTACTAATATATCCCACCCACTGACAGATTCCAAAGTAAGCAAGTAAGCACTGTTATTCACTTCACCTGTCAGGGGTCTCAATGTTATGGCTGATTGGTGTAATATGCTGTTTGCATAGCTGGATTTTAACCTCATGAAGATTGAAAATAACCTCATGAAACAAAAAATTTAAAAAATCTATATACAACCAAAAGGTTCGGACATTTATACAATCATAGAAAAGAGGAGAAACATATTCAAAGTTAAAATTTACAAAATATACAATTTGCATAAACTTTTAATCTTACTATGATTCCCACATGTTCTAGGCCAGAACACACAATAACATGCAAATTACACTCAAATGCTATTCAGGGCTTTTTTTTTTATGGTGTTAACATGTTTGTGCATTTTTACGTTTTCATTTTGTCACTAAGGAATCTTGACGCTTTACCGCCACCTATTGGTGCGGGATTAGTGCTCGAACAACATGCAGATGATGGACCAACCTGAAAGGTCCAGTTTTCTAATGATTTTAGAATATATTCTGAACAATGTCTTATGGAAGAATTTAGATAGTTCTTCATAAACACAAATACAATATATTGTTGATCAGTTTGAAGCAAAGAAAGCAAGAAACAGATTTAGGGTCTTGGAAAAACAGGGAAATACCAGATGTTATTTTCATTATTTTTAGGATTTGAAGCCAAGGGTGTTGTCAGCAACAAACAGGAACATGACCCCAAAAAGCTTGAGGTACAAAACATGACATGCTTTGACTAGTTATTTTCATAACGCTATAAAATTGCCATGACTAATATCCCATATATTAATAATATGTATGATATACATGGGGTATATATGTATGCGTGTAGAGAGCACTGGGTAGAAATAGTACCTTTGTAGCCTGGCAGCTGCACTCCTAAAGAGGAACAGGCACACTGGTCCTCATCCACCTTCTTAATCTCTCACATGGTAGCTCCAAGTGCCACACTCTGGGACACCTGCACCTGGGACTAAACAACACAAGGGGCTTATGTTAACACTGCATCACTAGGTGTACAATCTTCCTGGATGAAGTCACTAGCTGGGGCAGAAGGGATCTACTGATCTCAATGAGAATGAAAGCATGCAACTTCTTTGTGGACTGCAGCTGTCGCCTACCAGCTATAGTTTCAAATAGGAGAGGAGGCAGGCCTCTGCCTAGAAGTGGGAAACTCTGACCAAAGATCTATGACTTGAGGACCATGCTGTCACCATTCTAACTTGCCAGGCCATGGCAGATGAACCTAGGTTTTAAAGGGTAGGTGTAGTTTTTCCACCTTAAAGCTTCCCTGCACAGGCATGAAAGAACAAATTCACATCCTTCTCCAACAAGTCCTACAGCAATGACTAAAGGGCAAAAATAGCAAGTTGAAGGTGTCACTGGAAGTCTTGATCCTGCATACAGACTCCATAGCTTCCAAAATTGCAGACTTGCATTTTGTCTACACTCCGACAATTACAAAACAACCGACATGCCATGCTTGTCAGTGTGTATGCCCCGACCATAACAATGACAGATGACCACAAAGACAAGTTTTATTCTGACCTGCACAGCCACTTAAAGAGCACCTTAGTACATGACATGTGAACCAAGACTCAGAAACATGGGAATGAGTACTTGGGAAACAGGCATTGGAATCTGCAATGACAGTGGGCACCACTGTTGGACTTTTGCACAGAGCAGCATCTTGTCATTACCAACACCATCTTTTAGCAGAATAGACTGAAAACAACCTGGATACACCCATGGGCCAAACTGTGGCACCTCAGAGACTATGTTACAGTGTACCAGCAAGACATAAAAGACACCCTGAACAACAAGGTGACACCCAGTGCAGAATGTCCCACTGACCACTGCCAAAAGTTCAAGCTTAACAGCTTACAGTCAGCTGAAGTCAAAGCCAACTTCCAGGCAAGATTACAGTCTGGGCATGAAGAGCCCAACTGTTCTACAGACTCCGCTCCAGAAGAACTATGGGAACACATGAAGGCCTCTATCATGCAGACATCAAAAGAAGGCCTTGGGATCATATCCAAGAAGAATCAAGACTGTTTTGATGAAAATAAAAAGGAGATCAAACAAATAATTGGTAGAGATGAGATCAGTATACCATATTAACCGGGGCAGTTGTCTTGTCTTTACAGAAAAAGGCAGTCTTCTGCCTTGCATGCAGCAATATTCAGTGCTTCAAGAAATCCAGAATTAATGGTGGACAGACCTGCCAGAGAGGACACTGCTTTGTGCTGCCAATGGCAAAGTGCAGGTAGATCTTACAAGATCTTTGGACTTGTAATTAGAAGACCAAAGAAGAAGACCAAGGTGCTCCACCAACCTGCGTAACATGAACAGTACCACTTCTCCATACACTCATCAGTCAGACATAGTTGAAATCACCAGTTCACCTACTTGGGCTGCACCATCTCCTCAGATGAATGAACTCACAAAGTAATTGAAAATAGCTGTACAGACAGCCTTTGTCAGATTCAACCGATGTGTCTGGAACAACAGGGACTTAAAGACACCAAGATTAGTGTGTGCGAGCTATCTTCTGGCTACCGCAACAGAGGGGCGCAACAGAAGAGATTCAAAAGCTTTTCAAAGCAACCCTTGATGCTTCCCACATCGATCTCTGCCATTGATCTGCTCTAGCTGCTGACCATAAGGGCTGGCAACACACTGTTCATCAGGCTGCATCCTCCTTCGAGAATGCTCATAGAGCCAGCCTTCAGGGAAAAAAACCTGACAGAATAACTATGAAACCACAGGAAACAACCCTGACCAGGCTACTGTGGCTGAGCCAGCCTGTCCTGCATAGTCCTTGTCAGCCAACAGTGAGCCCCCTTCCTGATCTTCATTCATGAAGCATGGAAAATTGAGGAAAATTTATATAACTTACACATGAAATACCATACAACTATGGTTAAAAGATGCAATGATGGATATTATGTACATTAAATTATGATTCTATGAAGCCTCTAACCAGGGGAATAAAGTAGACTGGGAAATATAGAATACTACTTGGGCATACTACCAAGTATGCAGACATTTTTACTTTGTGTACTGTGTTCATATAAATTTGGAAATTGATATTGACATTGATTTTATTAAATCCTATGTTATGTTGCTACTGCAAGAAATAAATGATAAAATATTACATTTTAGTAGTGGATTTCTATTGTGGTTATTGCTTATTTATCCCTTTGAACATGGGAGGTGGCACCGGTGGGTACAGTTGTGCATTAAACAACACATAATGCATGTAAAACAGTTAGCAACCCCCACATAATGCATACCACTTAACAGGAAAAAGCTCAACTAAAAGCATAAAACAATCCTTCCTGCTAAGACAAAAAAATTCCAACACAAATCGACTAAAAAAACAAGCAGTGAAATCATGCTAGCAATGCATGCCTGCAAAAACTGGCAGTAGTGATTTTGTAACTCCACGCTATCGAAAAAGGTTGTAAACTTTTGTTAGGCAGAAATGAAATTTTCAAATTTCTGCTGTGTCATATTCATTTACTCTTACCAAGACATATATACTGAGTCTAACACCTATACAGTAATCTCACAAGTGATACCTTCATTATGATACCAAAATAATACAAATAAACTGTGTGGTTGCTGAGATATAGGCTATTCAGTTCATTTTGGGTATGTTATTTTCGAGCATGGGCCTAAAAAAGAGGCCTGGAGTTAGTTATATTTTTGGAATTTAGAAAAGATGCATGAATTTAAAAAATGTTTTCTAATATTTTAACACCATTACTGTTGCTAAAGAATGCAATTTTGCAATGCAGCTGCATTAAAGAATGTCACTTAGGCCAACATAATATGTAGTCAGCTTTACTTAAATACAATATTAGAACATGCTGATTGCACTGCACAACAATTTTTTTGAATACTCTTGCTTCCTGCAAAGTTTTTGCTGATTGTGACAGGTACCTACTGGGTATGCACAAATATAGTTTTGGTTTTACTGCATCACGTAGGAA
>JAQQZU010024367.1:0-11568 GCA_030068025.1 Parauchenoglanis punctatus | reverse complement strand
CTGGGATTGGCTCCAGCTTCCCCGTGACCCAGACGGATAAAGCGGTATAGATAATGGATGGATGGATGGATGGATTATTATTAGTGAAGTGTGTGACATTCCAGCTTCTTTTCTTTGTGAACACGGCACTTCTGCTACACACATCAGCTCCTCAGCATTATACAAAGAAAGAAGCTCAACTGCATTAATAATGTACACATAGTGATCGATGAAGAGGATCAGTGTGTGTGTGCAAATGTCTCCACAAGGATAGCTATATGTGACAGCTGTGATCTTGTGGGAACATTTGACAGGTGAGGCGTAGCATTAATTAACTGATTTAATAGCTATTGATGTCAAAGGAAAGGTCCTCACAAGGACAGTCTTACAAGTGTGTGTGTGAGTGTGTGTGTGTTTTATGAGTTACATTACAGCATCTAAGATCGATTTAAAATTCCCGTTTCAGCACTGTGAGATGGCGCGGTTGGACTGATTGTGATCCTGAGCAGGATAAAGATGAATGAATGAAATAGAGTCGGTTAAATGTGTAGTTCTTTAAAGGCTAAGGTTTTGCTTTAGCCATCATAATGTCATGACCTGCTCCTCGTAGCACACATGCTCACGGCAGTCTTTGTCGCACTCAGCGCGGAAGCACACACTTCCGCATATTCGCTGTGAACTCGCGCGAAGGACTACAGTTACCGTGAGCACCTGCTCCCAGCCAATATGACTGTCATTTGGATGCAGGTGCATCCAATTTATGCACACACGCAAGCAGAGTATAAAGAACTCTCAGTTTCACAACTACTTTGCGAAGCATTAGTTTAGCCTCCATGTCGCTATTGCCGAGTCTTATTTCCCGTTTTTGATATTCTGGGTTTGGACTCTCTGTTTTTGGATTTTGCCTTCTGCCTTCTCTAGTTAACTCTGTTTGCTGATTGCTCGACCTCATTTCTGTTTACTGGATTACTCTTTTGCCTGCTGTCTTTGTACCTCTGCCATAGAGTGTCTAATAAACACTATACTGCTCTTACCGCCATCTCCTAACCTGCGCATGTGTCCACCCATGTCCAGATGGCGTGAACGCCGTGACACATAACCATTCCCTTACATGAAACTACAACAGCACTCGGGCAGACCTCCACCAAGGACAATAGTCCACTCTCCTATGGTCCGAAAATCTGCAAACACAACCACTTTACACGTCTGCATATATTTCCAGTGGATTCCTCGTATTTCTGCATTGGCTATGTTTTGTCACTACTGAACTTTACTGCTATCTACTGGATTTTAAGCGCAGACTTTAATCAATCATTGAACACAAACTTTAACTAAGGCAAAACGCTGTATCTCTCAAGGTTAACAAAAGAGATATTAAATTAGTGGATTCGCCCCGTGTCTCAGATCCAATTTCATTTTCTTAATAACCAATAATATTTTCTAAAAGTTGAAGTAAAATATAATGGCCTATTAACTAAAATATTCCTTTTATTAAAAATGAAAACATCAATAACGTTTTCAATTTTCTTAAAAAAAAAAAAAAAGAATTTACACAAAACAACTACTGATTTCCTGCTGAATCTGTTAAATAAGCACAAAAGCTCTTTCCCATTTATGTCTGTTTTTTGTATGTTTTCGTGGCTTTGTTAAGAGCTGTGTTAATTCCACCTGCATTGACGTCACATGTATTGTACGTTATTGCTCCCGCTGCAGTCTAAACAACACAATTACAGTTAGGAAAAACTAAGAGACAAATTAATTTTTATTCCTTATTTGAACCATCATAGATTTGTATCACGATTTAGTGATGCACGATATATCGTTACATGCCTAGTCTGCAGATGATAAACAGACAAGCTACAGCTATAAACTGACTTGCTACACTGTACTAAAGGAATGATGTAAATATTAAGTACTACTCAAAACAAACTGTCCAGATGTGGGTTAATCAGCCAGATGTACCACCCACCTGTATTTGTATTAGCATTCAGATTAGGTCTTCAGAGGCTGTTCACTAGAACCCAGTTGCAGTTAAAGTACAAAACATGTAGTCAGATGTTCTAACATGATGTCAGACTGGGGATGTTTTCATGAAGAGCTTTTACCGCCATCGAGCTCATAAGGGTTAGCGTTCAGATAATGCCCATTCGGTTACTGACCGTTCAACCAATTCAGCATTGGACAGTTCAGCTCATGCCTTTACAGCCAATGACTGTTCAATCAGTGATCATTCAGCTCATGGGTTTTCAGCTCATCAGCATGTAGTCCATGACAGTTCAGCCAATGAGCACCGCAGAGATGAACAGTAAGAACAGCTTGCTTTAGTGTATGTTCGTTGTCTGTTTCATATTCACTTGTTCCCCCACACACAGATTTGTGCCTTCAACAATTGGCTATTTCTATTTACTACAGCTGGACTGCTGCTCTGTAGTAACGCAGCGTGTCCATCAGGGGAAAGTGACCTCCAGTGAGCAGATGTGATCCGGATGGTAGTTTATTTTGAGTACAGCAGTGAACCTGACATGGTGGTGTTTATCCTGCTGGTATGAATAGTTCAGATAGATACAGCAGCGTTGCTGTTGTTGGGTTTTTAAACATCTCAGTGTTCACCAACCAAAGCCCTTCAGCTAGCTGGTGCTGTGGTGAGAAACCAACACCAAGGAATAGAGGATGATTAACATGGAACAAAATTGTTCTAACTGAACACCTACAAGATGGACTGAGTGTGCAGTATCAAGACACTGTGCTAACAAAATGTAAGCATATATCATTTATAAAGCACCTTTCATTTAAAAGGAAAGTGTTTAGACCAGAATGTGTAATTAGCTTAAAAATTAGACAAAGAAACATAAATTAATGAAGGAGAAAAGAAGGAACGTGAGTGAAATGATTAAAAACCTGTAAACCATGATTATTGGGGGAAAAAAAAACATTGCTCTAAAGCTGAATTAACACATTAACACAGTGGGTTTTCAGTTTTGTTTCTCTTATCTCTCTTACAATAGAGGACAGACCACACAATGATAGTATTTGGGCGAGAAACAGAACATTCTCTCATTAGAAAAACTCAATGAGCCACAACAATTTAGAAACAAATGATTTTCATAACTCAGGAAACCACAGGCAATTTATCTGCAATAACATTTCACAAACATTCCACCACTGATTACATCTTCTATATATAGTACCCACCAAAAGTATTGGACCAGCAAGTTCAGTTCTGTTGTTTTTGCTGTATGCTGAAGAGATTTGGGTTTGAGATCAAAAGATGAATATGAGGCGATACAGCGGAATTTCAGCTTTTGTTTCTTGATATTCACATCATTTTTCAAGTGATCAGGAATGCTAGAACACATGACTGACAGGTGTTTCCTGTTGTTGCCCAGGTGTGCCCTGTTAGATTTAATAGCTCTGGATGTCTACTCTTGATTTGAATCCTAAGTTTCTCCTTTGAAGACTGCATTTGTTGATAAAAAGGATAAACCAACATGAATACCAGAGAGCTGTCTATGGGAGAAAAGCAGGCCATTTTAAATCTTAGAAATGACAGAAATGTGCATTGCACAAGTGTTGGGCATAGGCAATACAACAATTTGGAGTGTTCTGAGTAAGATGAAACTACCGGTGTACTGACGAGCAGACATGGACCAAGTCAGCCAAGGAAAACAATGGCAGCTGATCACAGAAACACTGAGAGAGTTGTGAAGAAAACCCCAAAAACAGCAGTCAGTGACATCACTAACATAATGCAGAGTTCGAAGACTATGAGAAGAAGAAGAAGAAGAAGAAAAAGACTATGAGAGCAGAATTATAGAAGTCATACAACAAGATACAAATCTCTCATTAGCAGTAAGAATAATTAAGGCAAGACCAGATTGGAATTCACAAAGAAGAACAGAGATGAGTCAAAAGTTCTAGAACCAAGATAAACCTTTACCAAAGGGATTGAAAGGCCAGATTGTGGAGAAAGAAAGAATCTGCTCATGATCCACATCATACGAGCTCATGGGTGCAGCACATTGGAGGTTGTATCATGGCTTGGGCTTGCATGGCTGCTTCTAGAACATTCTCACTAATCTTTACTGATGATGGAGCTCATGCTGGTAGCAGCAGAATGAGTTCAGAAGTCTACAGAGTCATTCAGCAGACCTTAACCCAAATGAACAGAATTTCACCTCCTGAAGAGGAGACTGAAGGGAGAAAACACTCAACAACTGAGAGAAGCTGTGCTACAAACCTGGAGAAGCAGCACAAGAGAAGAATGCAGCTGTTTGATGTCAGTGGGTCACTGACTTGATGCGAGAGATATGCAGCCAAAAATTAAGGGTTATTTAATTCAAGACCATCTGTTCCAATACTTTTGCTCACCCCAAAATTTGGTGGTCTGTTCACAAAGCTGTTCAACAGATCTACATTTAAATGACTGGAAATAAAACTGAAATTCTGATTCTTATATTCATCTTCTGATCTCAACCCGAAGAGAGAGAGAGGGAAAGAGAGAGAGAGAGAGAGAGGGAAAGAGAGAGGGTGAGAGAGAGAGAGGTAAAGAGAGAGAGCGAGAGAGAGAGAGAGAGAGAGCGCGAGAGAGAGATAGAGAGAGAGAACACAAAATTAGAGAAATAGGGACATTATTCAGGACCCAAAAAACATTTATGACACTTTGCGCATGTAACTATCATTCTACTTATCATACACATCATAAAAGTGAAAACATATTAATAAATTACTAAAAATTATACGGAAATTAGATTTTTGATATGGTTATCTTCACTGTTACACCTAGCAAAGCCAGGCTCAGTCTGTTGTTGACTAATAGACAGATGCTTAATTAATGAATTAATTGGAAGAAATTCTGTAGCTAACTTGTCATATCTAAGTCAACTATTTGGTTTAACAGTTTAACCACAGCAGAACACACTTCTTTAGCAAATACCTGTCTGTGAAGACACGGCACCTGGCTTTAAGCCACGGCACCTGGCTTTAAGCCACATGTAGTTTGTTTCAGGTAAAGACCGCTATCGCTTATCGCTTGTGGGCATGTTTGAGAGAAGCGGTAGTAGTTGGAGCTAACTAATCAACCACAAACAGTGCAGTTATCATTGTGAAAATCCACTAGATGTTATGTGCTCGGTTCTGAACTAGCTTTCAGAAACTTTCGTACCATGCACACTCATCACAGGCACAATGTTCTTGATTACTTCCTTCTTTTTTTCTTCGTAATGTCTCCATATATGTTTAATTAGAGGTCCTAGATATTTCGCGGATCAAACAGTAAATGGGAACTAATTGATAAGTTGTCTAAGTGTCTAAGTTGTGAGTGGGGAACTGAACCATCGGACCACATGCCCGCAGAATTGGTCCACAGAATCATTCGAGACAATCTTGGTCTTGATGCTTTGCCATATCACCAATTCACCAGTTGCTTGTCATGTTACCTCTTTGTCCCTTGCTAGGGTTATCGTGGATAGATCATAAATTCATTATCAGGATTTGGCTGATGTGTGTGGTGCAGCAGGACTGGGGAATGAGTAGTGTGTGCTAATTATAGCATTGAGGTGAACCACCATGAAGGGCCTTACATTTAAACATGTACATCACCATTTTTGCAGAAAACATGCACCACCAGTAGCAGGACCAGAAACCTCTTAGTCACTTGCCCCAAAGGGTTCTGGGTGCTGGTCAGGTCCAAGTGAAACTTGGCCATTAGTACCTCGACCATGTGCTGTCCTGTCCCAACCAGTCCTTACTTAGTCATCTCTGGAGAAACGTTTGTGGAGAAAACCACAGAGACTGCCCTTTTGGCTGTCACTGAGAAGATACATGCAGCTAGATCAGCCAAACTGTCATCAGTCCTCATCCTCCTCGACCTTTCAGCAGCGTTTGACACGGTCAACCACAAGACTCTCCTGTCCATCCTTAGGAGTCTTGGAATTCGTGGCTCAGCATGGCAATGGCTCGCTTCCTACCTAAAAGGCCGGTCATATCAGGTTACATGGAAGGGATCCACATCTACTCCACACAGGCTCTCCACTGGTGCCCCTCAGGGCTCGGTACTTTGTCCTCTTCTGTTTTCCAGCTATACTAGATCTCTTGGTTAGGTAATATCCTCATATGGGTTCTCATACCACTGCTGTGCAGACGACACTCAACTAATCCTCTCTTTTCCTCCCTCAGACACTAATGTTTCTGCCTGGATTTCTGCATGTCTGGCAGACATCTCATCATGGATGGCAGCTCATCAGTTGAAACTCAACCCCAGCAAAACTGAACTGCTATTCATCCCAGCTGATTCATCCCCACATCAGGATCTTGTGATCTCCCTGGACAACTCTTTGATCTCTCCTTCGGTCACTGAACGCAACCTTGGGGTAACTATTGACAATCACCTATCTTTTTCCTCTCATATTGCTAATCATTCTTACTCATGCTGATTTCTCCTCAACATCAGAAGGATCCGTCCATTTCTTTCCACACAGGCCACTCAGATACTTTTCAGGCACTTGTCATCTCAAGACTAGACTACTGTAATGCACTCCTAGCAGGTCTGCCTCTGAGCGCCATTCGACCCTTGGTGGCGGAATGAACTTCCCCTAGATGTCCAAACAGCTGAGTCATTGGGGTTCTTCAAACAACGACTAAAGACCTACCTCTTTCAGAAGTACTTGGACTAGCACTTATTTATTCTTCACTTCTCCACAAAAAAACAAAAAAACCTTTCTGTATTACTTGCCAACAGTTTTTAGTGTGATGGTATTTTTAGCCCAGGTCCTAGTGAGCCAGTATCAGAATATATTTTCTGATAGAGACTTCAAAGAACTTATGTAAGTCGCTCTGGATAAGGGCGTCTGCCAAATGCTGTAAATGTAAATGAGAAAACGTGAGTCGTGGGAATGCAGGTGAGCTGACTGGTGAGAAAGGATGTAAAAGCTAGAGGGGTTGAATCTGATGGTGGCCAGTTAATCCTTTAATTAAATGTTGTAATCTTTCCTGCTGTTGATTTATGTTGTCTTTGATGGAGTGATACTTAGCTTAGTTTAGTTATGCTCTGTTAGACTAACATGTCTTTACATGTCCTAACATTGAGTGCACTTCCTTGACTCTCATCTCTCTCATTGCTTGTTTCTACATTTCTTCCTACTGGATCTCTACAGTAGCCTGTAATCATCATTGTGACTGATTGCAGTCTCATGTGAATCTTTAAGAAAAGCTGTTGTAAGGGGAAGTGTACAGGGGTGTTTAAAGAACAACCTGCAGAACTGACCTTGTGTATGGGCTGAAGGACATTACCCAGAATTCAATATGCCAGAAATTCCCTATTGCACCTAACTGACTGCTACACACTAAAACACACTGGTGATCAGAGGAATAGAGGCCTAGACACGCTTCTGCGCAGCTTCTTAAAGACCTCCTATTGATTACTGAAGAAGCTGCTTCATCAGCTCTTTATAAAATGGAGAAAGTATTCAAGTAAAAGTGATTCCATGTACGTTCCATATTGTTGAACACAACCAACCCTAAACCTAAAACTCTTAGGCCCTACTGAGTAAAATAATTCATTCATTAATTCATCTTCAGTGTGCACTTCATCCTGGTCAGGGTCCCAGTGAGTGTATCCCGGGAACGCTGGGAGTGAGACGGAAGTACATACAGGATGAGATTCTAGTCTATTACAGGGCATAAAACATAAATTCACACCTTGAAGCAATTAAGAGTCACCAACCTTCCTACTGGCTTGTTTTTGGAAGGTGGGAATAAACCAGAGGAAACCCAGCAGAAACGTACGAGAACATGCAACACTCGACAAACACAAGTTCAGGATCAAAGTGGGAACTCTGTTGCTGTGAGACAGTCACCTATTAATTAATGACTCATATTTTAAAAGAATATTTGGAAAACAAAACAACAGGCTACTAATATCATTTACAGCAATGATTTTACAATGGACTTCCCATATTACTACTGCCCATTATGTCCGTCCTTTGAGGTGTAATCCTCATGACCACTTGTCACATGATCACCAATTAATTCCAGCTAAACTCAAATGTAGCTGCAGTCCTGCAGATATGCACAACTTTCTTTTTAACTTTAATACTTTTTAGCTTTTCAAAGGCATTCTGTTTCATTAATGAGCTGCATGCATGCTTCATCATGAAAGTAATTAATTTATCGGTCTGTTATAACCTGCTCGAAGCACAGACAAGTTATGAGCATTCATCAGGCAGTTCATATGGCCTTTTTATTTTTTATTTCTTATGCTGAGTGATTTCCAGTTTCAGCACCTCCATATGCCCCATTTACCCAAACTCCCAGCTCAGAATGACCCTAAACCATTATCTCTGTAATCATTTTAAAAATGTATTTAAAAAAAATCATCATTAAATATCATTAGTGAAAATGTGAATCGGGTCATTTGGACACCAACAGAACAGATCTTCCCTGTTTCCTGGAGGCTCTGCGCTAAATAGGTCACATTAGCAAGGGAATAATTCAGCAGACTTGTTTTTTTCCCCATTTCTCTATTAAAGGCAGCAAGAGAGTAAAAACAGATGAGTGGAATGGTTCCTGTGCGCACACACCCACACCCACACAAACACACCCACACAAACACACACACTCACACACACACAAACACACACCCACACAAACACACAAACACACCCACACCCACACAAACACACACACAAACACACACACACACACCCACACCCACACCAACACACACACACAAACACACATACACAAACACACGCACACACACACCCACACAAACACACACACAAACACACATACACAAACACACGCACACACACACCCACCCACACCCACACACCCACACAAACACACACACATACACACCCACACAAACACACACACATACACACCCACACAAACACACACACAAACACACATACACACACGCACACAAACACACACACACACACACACAAACACACCCACACAAACACACATACACACACCCACAAACACACACCCACAAACACACATACACACACGCGCACACACCCACACCCACACAAACACACACACACCCACACCCACACATACACACACCCACACAAACAAACACACAAACACACATTGTGACGCCGGCAGCGAGGCCACCGCACCGTCCTCATGGAGCAAGCGCTCCTCCCCGTCGGGATTTTCCCAGCAAAGCGGGGAAGCCCTAATGTCACGCCAACGCATACTCAGGAGAGGGGCGGGGTCGGCTAACCCGGCACGTCTGGAGGATGGTTGCTACTGGTGCTCCGATCTGATTCAGAGGGATATAAATGTGACGCGGCGGCGGGCGAGAGAGGAGAGAGAAACGCCGAGAGCGGGGTACGAAACAGGAGACTAATTGAACTTTCCTCTACTCTCATTTTGTAGATTCTCCGTAGAATCCCCATCGGAGGGCACACCGCGGGCGGACGGAATCGACGGAAACTTTCACCAGCTGACGTCACTGCTTCTGGGGAATCACCGCGCTTCCCCGCCGCGCCGCTGCCGTCGGGGATTCTTACTCACACCAAGTTACGTAAGGTCATCAGGACGATTAAGGACTTTGGGATTTCTGGGACTAGGTTGAGTTTTCATTCTTTTCTTTTTTTGTGTGCACTGGAATAAAGACTTGGAGTGTTCGCACCTGCAACGTTGTGTCTCCCTGCTGGGTTTGTTTTTTTTGTCTGTCGCCTAGCGTACACGCTTACAGTGGTGGAGAATGCGAGCTAGCGACGACACACCCCAGCCAGCGGTTATCGATGTCGACCCGGTGGTGCGGCACTTGCTGGAAGCCAGCCTGGAAAAGGGAAGAGTCAACCAGGAAATTGTCCACGGATTACGGGCGATGACCCAGGAGCTCGCCACACTTCATGAGGCTCCCTGCGGCCGCTGTAGCACTGCCGAATCCGCGTCAGGAAGCTCTCAGATATTTGACTAAGATGACTGGAGAGGACGACATCGAGGCATACCTGGAGGTGTTCGAACAGACTGCCGTTCGCGAAGGGTGGCCTCGGGAGGCGTGGCCACGGCTTTTGGCGCCACTCATCACCGGGGAAGCGCAGCGTGCATGTCATGCTTTAACGCCCGACGAGGCGGAGGATAATCCAATACTTAAAGCCAAGATCCTCGCGCGCTGTGGCCTGACGGTGAGTAGAGCGGCTGCTTCCATCGCTGGTCATATCGCCGGGACAGAGAGCCGCGGGCCCAGGTTGACGAATTATTAAGGATTACTCACCGTTGGTTACAGCCGGAACAGCTGAGCGCGGGAGAAGTCGTCCAGCGAGTGACGGTCGACCGGTTCCTCCGAGGTCTCCCCAGTGAGGAGCAGGAGCAGCCCACCAACACTCGGGAGCTGGTCGAGGCATTGGAAACCACTCTCTCCACGTGGGAGATGTCCCGTACCAGACACCGCCCGTTCACCGGGGGCCCGGAATACAATACAGGGGGGGCCGCGGCCGCACCATTCCGCCCGGCCTTTCGACCAGGGGGGCCCCGACCCAGCCCCTCCAACCGGGACGTGTCGATGCCGACCGAACCAGACCGGCCAGCCACTCCGAGATCCTGGATGGCGGTGTGTTCGATACATGATGATCCGGTTCCAGCCACTCCCACCGCCACGCTATACCTGGAGGGGCGACCGGTCACAGCCCTCCTGGATACGGGCAGTAGCGTCACCCTGGCGCGACCATCGGTGCTGCCGGGTCCTTCCCAGCCCGAGGGCCGGCTGCGAGTGACATGCGTCCATGGGGACGTACGGGAGGTGCCGGCCATCGAGGTCCGCCTGGGACATCGAGGAGGTGAGTGGACAGTATTGGTAGGACTAATTCCCTCCCTCCCTGTACCCCTCATCGTAGGTCTGGATTGGCTCCCCCTGGTCTCTAACCCTCTCTTGTGTGTGGGCCAGCAGGCTGGTCGAGAAGGGTCCTTTGTTCGAGAACAGAAGGAGGACGAGCACCTAAAACACTGCTGGGCGCAGGTGCTGAAGGAGGAGGACGTCCCCACTGGGCGGCCGCTGCCCGCGACTTACTTTTTCGTCCGGGGAGGCCTCCTGTATTATCGCTGTCAGCGGAAAGGGGAAAGTTGTGACCTCCTCGTCGTTCCACGGGCTAAAACGTCCACCGTCATGCACCTGGCCCATACACACCTGTTGGGGGGCCATCTTGGACCACGGAACACACTTGAGAAGATCAGGGATCGGTTTCACTGGCCGGGGATGGTAGCGGAGGTCCAGCGCTTCTGCCAGTCCTGCCCGGAATGCCAGCGGACCTCGCCTTACAAACCGGCACCCGCCCCGCTCATCCCCCTTCCGATCATCGGTGTCCCTTTCGAACGGGTGGGAATGGACTTGGTGGGGCCACTGCCGAAATCCGCTCGGGGCCATGAATATGTGCTAGTCCTCGTGGATTATGCTACGCGATATCCTGAGGCCGTGCCACTCCGGAAGGCGACGTCACAGAACATCGCTCGGGAACTAGTGCTGCTGTTCAGCTGCGTGGGAATCCCCAAGGATATCCTCACGGATCAGGGTACGCCGTTTGTGTCACGACTGATGAGGGACCTCTGCCGGACATTGCAGGTACACCATCT
>JAQQZU010024366.1:0-11571 GCA_030068025.1 Parauchenoglanis punctatus | reverse complement strand
AATGGGAGGCTCTTACCTATTTGCTTTGTTAAATCCAGGTGGTGACCTTTTTTTTGGACAGGCAGTGTATAAAAAAATCTGGTTAGATTTTCCAAAACAATGAAGAAAAATGTGAGATTACTGAATTTCATTTACATTTCATGTAAGCCCTGATTTAGCAACATAGGAACTATGCAGTGTTATTGGTTTTGCACATACTAGGCAGTGCATATAATCAGTCTATCTGACTATGATCTTTCTGGTCTTCTAGGGGGTTAAATTTCAAATACATACACATGTGAATGCATATGTGTTTCATATGTGTTTGTGTAAAAGTCTGAAATATTTCCTAAACGGCCCCTCATACAAATCAACGTGTGCTAGCTAGCCAGCTAAGCAATGTGCTAAGTGAGTGTGGCTTCTTCATTATCTATTTTTGCTAGCATAGCAAAAATAAACAGAACATTTGGCCATATTGTGTCTCAAATATCAGTTGCTTGATATTATTTTTTTATTGAAAGAACTGTTATATAAAAGTAATATCACACTCACAATTATACAGTTATACCAAATATCAGCATGGCTGTGGTTAGCTCTGCAGGCTTGTGTTTTTGCTGAAACACTGTGCACCAATATTCAGTATAATCATGCTCTTGCTTTTTGCAATATAGCTTAGTAATGCCAGGAGCCTTCCTAAAGGGGTCCCATCACTATCACATGTGGGACTTAATTTAGAATTGTCATGCTTTTCGAAATGAAGAGAACTTTTCTTTCTTGAATTCTAAAGAGAAAGAGAGAGCAAGAAGAAGAAGAAAAGGGGAAGCAGGAGGTGCTTTGGAGGAGGAAGGAGTTGGTACTGCTAATTATTTAAGCTAGCTTCTTAGCTGAATTAACCATCTTGTGCAATCTGTATTTAGCATGGCCTTTTAATGTGATGTAATGCTTTATCTAATTGGGAAGCTTGATCTAGCACTACATCTAGCATGTAGAATACAATGCTAACACTTTCAAAACATTATATATTTTTTTATTTTATTAGTTCAGAGGGTTGTATAATGCATTGATTTTTTTTTCTATCACAATAAAACTATGAAAAAAAAAGACTTTAAATTTTACAATTCTATTTAAAATTCTTTATAAAGGCAACTGGGTAACATAATGGCAATACAAAGCCAAGAGGGCCCCTTGAATTACCCTGCCTGGAGTTTCACTGTAGATTTGCCTCTGGCTGTTTTGTATTATTTTATATAGGCTTGCATGTCTGTGTTTAGAAAAATAATTACTTTTCACACTCAGCCCAACACACTGTTACTGTATGCAATGGAATGTTGGGAACTTGAATGAGCTAGAAAGGGATTCACTGAACACCCTGAATCAGTGGATTTATTGAACATGAAAGGAGCAAATCTTGGTCTGACTGTAAGATTCACTGCCACAGATAATGACCCACAGAAGGAAAGAGGAGAAAATGTCATACAGCAAGAAATAATGCAAATGTAGGTAACTGATGTTTTATTTAAAAAACAGGGCAGACAAATGCAAATCTAAATTTACTCAAAATTGCATTTGCAAAACAGTGCCCAGGTGATCAACAAACATGGCAACTAGGCAAGACTGCAGACAAAAAAACAGAAAACACACAAAATAAATACCACAGATTCACAAAAACATGAAAGGCTTGGTAACAATAGGCATGGTACACTGAGCATATAGTTGGCAATGAGCAAGTAAATGAGAGTCCTTATATACTGTCTGAGACCTGTAATAGGGTCCGGGTGTGTGAAATCAGAATAACAGTGAATGTGAACATGATAGAGTTTGTGATGGATAGGTGTTGTAGTCCTCAGCAACCATGTTTGGAGGCTGTTTTGTACTCTGGGATTTTGATGCCATTTCCAGCATCATGCCAAAATACAATTTCCTCATATTGACATGGGGGTAGTTCTGAGTGTGGGGAGAGTATGATGTAGGACTCATTGGTCCCTGAAGGACCAAACCTGTGGAGAACCAAAATGTGAGAGCTGGAGGAGTGAAATTGTGTATTCTGACTACTTAATAGCCTGAGTGTCACCAAGTACCAGGGAGCTAACCAGGGAGCTCAAACACACCACAAAACTGCATTATTCCATTCATCTAATTGGCCTAAACCAGGCCATGTTCTTTAGTCCACTTAAAGCCCCCAGGAGTTTTCTTGGTTAGTGAACTGAGAGGGCCCACCAGGGAGCTGAAGTTCTGGATAAACTGGCAGAAGAAATTGGTGAAAAGTGCTGTACTGAACAGAACGAGGTGGGGCACAGTCTCAATGACTTAACCTTGTTGGCTCCCCTGCAATACCATAAAGCTCAAGAAGGATAACATGGTGATGTGGAACTGTGACTTCTCCAGCTTGATGTACAGGTGGTTCTGCAGGAGTAGCTGAAGGACCTGATGCACATGGACTGTGTTCTCTTCTATTGAGTCACTGAAAATCAAAATATCGTCTAAGTAGATGAACAGATAATAATTCAGGGTCTTGTGGAGAGCCTCATTAATAAACCAGTGGAACACAGTGGGCATGTTCATCAGGCCAAAGGGCACAGCCAGATATTTGTAGTTCCCCATGGGTCTGAGGAAAACATCTTCTACTCGTCCCTGCCCTGATGGAGATCAGGATGTATGCACGGCACAGGTCTAATTTAGAAAGAAATTGGCCTGCTGCAGGCATTCAAATGCAGAGATCATTGGCACAGAGGGTAGCTGTCTTTTTTTGTAATGATATTAAGGCTGAGATAGTCAATGCAGGGGTGCAGGTCCCTCTCTTTTTTCTTAACAAAGAAGAACCCTGTCCCTGCAGGTGATCTGGATGGGCAAATGAACCTCATAGATAAAGCCCCTCTGATATATCCTCCATGGCTTTATGTTCTGGAGGGGACAATGAGAACAACCTGCCCCAGGGTGGTGTAGTTCCTGGGAGCAGGTTCATGGCACAGTCAAATGACCTGTAGGGAGGTAAGGTCTGTGCCTTCTCAGAAAAGACCTCTTGGAGGTCTCAGTAGTCTGGAGGAACACAGAAGAGGTCTCCTGGGCTGGATGGAGGCAGATTTAGGACCTGCATGCCTTTAAGACAGCTCTGGGAGCATTAGGAGCCCCAGACAAAATTAGACTTGGTGGATCAGTCAATCCATTGATTGCAATCTTGCAGCCAAGGGAATCACAGCACCAATTGTAGCTCCAGGACCTGAGTGATATAGAAAGATAGACATTCAATTTGAGGGATATGAATAGTGTATCTGGAGTATAGTGTACATGAGATTGTGAGTTGCGTCTTTCACACAAGCAATTGTTCAGCCTGATTCACAGCTCATAAAATGCCTCCAACTGCTCAGGAGGATTGTGAGCAGTGAGCTCATCCTTTGAAGTGGCCTTACATATATGCAGCCTGACAAGCACAGTTGTTCTAGCCTGAGACAGCCACTAGAATGCAAAACTCTATGGTGTAATCCACCACTGAGCAACTGTCTTGGCAGATGCAAAGTGGCGCGGATACTGTGCCCCCTATTTCCAGTGGGTGGTCAAACATGCTCTATAAGTCAGCAGCAAAGAAGTCATATGCTCATTGTCACCTAACAGTAAGGACCAGAGTATATCGTGTGCTGATTGCAAGCAGGAACTCCGGCAAGGCTAGCTATGACAGCATAACTAAAAGGGAGAGCTAGAAGGTAACACAGACATGAACAGTTTGGTGATGAACAATGCCTTTTCCAGCATGATGCAGCACTGTGCCATAAGGCAAAAGTGATAACTAAGTGGCTTGTGGTCAATCCTCAGGAGGCAGGTGGACAAAAAATTCTGACAATCTCCAAGCAATGATTATGCAAGAAGTCAGGATTTGGCCCAGAAGTTGATTGACAGCATGCCAGTGCGAATTGCAGAGGTCTTAAAAAAGAAGGGCCAACACTGCACATATTGACTCTTTGCATGAACTTAATGTAATTGTCAATAAAAGCCTTTGACACTTATGAAATGCTTGTAATTATACTTCAGTATACCATAGAAACATCTGACAATAAGACCTAAAAACACTGAAGCAGCAAACTTCGTGAAAACCAATACTTGTGTCATTCTTAAAACATTTGGTCATGGCTGTACACACATACATAGATGGAACTAGGTAATGAGATGACCATTGTGGGATTTCCTTTTCTGTCCATGAGATCTGGATATTGTGCGCTTGCAGCCATGAGAATCCTTGTACTATAGGAAACTTGGTTCTTACTGTGAAAAGAAATGCTATTCGTTCTTGGTGGAGAGCACTGATTTAGAGAGTAAGAGGCTTGGTATGATGTTGTGATGGCCCTTGCAACAAGCAAGATCATCTGCAAATTTCTTTGGGCATGGTATGAATGGAGAAGCAGATAGAGAGGTTGCTGTGGAGGAAGCTAACGTGGATGTGATCATTGTGTGCAGCTGCTCTACCTGTGAGTAGATTATGGCTATCTTTATTCTCCAACCACTTCCTAATGCCAATCCAGACTATTTGCTGCATCCATGTTGGTGTCATCATATTCTGTCATACAGCAGGAACAGGTGCAAATGCAGGTAACTGAAGTTATATTTAAAATAAAGCTTTACCGCATCAACTACACACTGACAGCAAACCAGAAGCAACCTCTAGATATATGTCCAGCCTCCCTCTATTTCTAAATAAATGCAGGGAGCATCATTATGTTCAAAGCATTGAAGTCTGTGTTTCATCAACTTACACTAAGTCTCCCCCAGCTTTCTCAAAATCAAACCTTTCAACTAGTAATGCCATTACATCAACCAGTCACTTTAGGTCTGGAAACAGAGCTCATTTACCAGCAAAAAAGCTTTTATCACTTAAAAAACACCAGGTCTCCTTTTTTCCAAGACAAGTTTAAATTTCTTTATGTCCTGGGGAGATTAAAGCAACACTATGTTTGGAGAATGGATGTACGGTTTAAAAATAATTTTATATGCAGTGAATCTAGTAAATGAAACCAAACCAAAAGATTACCTCAAATTGCAGCATGGCTTTGGAACTATAATTCTGTAAGATTTCACATGGAACAAGTTGCAAATGAGCATTACTGGATGTTTCTTCTTTCATATGAAATAGGAAATGAAAAAGGAAATCTGAAACCTTATTGCAAATGCTGACATCAGTGTGGTACATCATGAGACTGTGAGCCTATCCTGAGTCTATACATAATCCATTTATCTTGTTACAAGATTATATGAACAAGGAAGAAAAGTAGTATTTTTTGACAGAGGACATTGGTGATAATAATTGGTGCTGAAAATAATAAGAGAGAATATGTTTGACTACAAGGTGCCTGTTTTTATCCTATATGGGAAGTTGTACTGTGTAAACCTATCTCTAGTGTATGGTTGACATTAAAAAGAAAGTTCAACTGTCCTAATGATGAAGTGGTCTGGCCTGCTGTAATGCAGATAATGAATTCCAGATTAAGTACATTCTTTCACACAAACAAGTTTTGTGTCTCTGGGAGCCACTAATCTAATGAAAATGTAGAGTTCATTAGGGGACAGCTATTAATTAATCACATGAATGATAAACTAAAGAAGCTTAAATGTGACATTTCCAGTCTTCCTAACAGACCAATACTCTTGGGACAATATTATACAATATGTTAATATTAGTGTTTTCAGTCAGAAATTAAATTAAGAAGTGGGATGTTTGGAAGCTGAGGGTGGACCAGGTAAGTTGTTGTCTCCAGCAAACTGAATTTTGAGCATGGAATGGAATAACTAGAATTTTAGTAATTCAGCGAATTCCATCTCTTTTGATAAAATTAAATTGTTCTACTAGATTTATGCTTATGACCTTTAACACTATACTTGACCCTCCTCTGCAGGGTGCTCTCTTTCCATCCCTCCACCATCATCACTGTTTTGTTTGTGTTGTGGGTTCTTGAATAAATACACCTTGATACTTGAAGAGAACGATATTTATCTATGCATTGCACTTATATTACACGTACATGAGGAACCGTGCATTTTCACTGAACGCTACTATTTCTTCAGTTGGTCTGTGGATGCACCCTCTATCTAACTCATAGAGAAGTAGCTTAACTGAGAATATCCAATCGCATTGTTCATATCATTACAATCACCATCATATGGTGTCATTCATCTCTCTTCTTCTGACTTCACAGATTGTAAATTTCTTGCTCTTTGATCTTTATCTATCTCACTGTCTTTCTTTGTTTGCCATTACATTTGAATTCATTTGAACTATTATTCATTATGGTGATAATCTATCATTTAAGTATTGTGTTGTAATTCATTAGCATTTTTGACATGCATTTTATTGAATTGCATTCATCAATAAACATGCTTTAAATTACTTGATTGGCTGTTCCAGTTTACCACTAATATGTTATATTGCGGTACCTATGTTTTTATTAAAGTATGAGAGACTTAGAGAAAAATTTCTCTCAGTAAAAGTATTAAAAATGAATGCGAAATGTTTGCATTACACATCCATATACAATGGATATAAAAAGTGTACACACTCCTGTTAAAAATAAAAATTTGAAAAATTTCCAAGATAAAACCTATCAGATTTTTTCCATCACAGTTTCCACAAAATTCAGATGAAAAGAAATAGTAATGTTTTAGGGTGCTAATGTCATGGATCTGCCCCTTGCTACCAGCAGAGTATGTTCTTTGTGAATTCCAATTTCCTTGGGCACTTGCACTCTTCTAAGCTGGCCAACACACTCCTGGGCTTCTTGTCACATGTCTGCTGATTGGATGCAGGTGCATCCAATCTAAATGCTCTCACACAGAATATATATATATGGCTGATATATATATATGGCTGAGAAGGAGGAACCCACCCCAGAGACCCCTCCAGAGGCAAAAAGGGAGGTATTCACAGTAGACTGCACTCCTGGTTTCAGTGATGCTGTCATCACCCCACTGCCAGGCTTTGAAGATGATGATGTCACCATGCCCAGGTCAGAGCATGAGCCCAAGTCCACAACTGAGCCCAAGCCCATGCCTGAGCCCATGTCCACGCCTATTCCTGAACCCAAGTCTGAGCTGCCGCCTAAGCCAGATTCCACAGTCCCTGAGCCCACTCCTGCCACAGTTGCAGAGCCAGAGCCCGCTCCTGGTCAAGTTAAAGAGACAGTTCCCGTTCAAACCACAGAGACCATTATTGTTCAAGACTCATAGCCTGTTCCACTTCAAGACATAAGCATGTTCTAGTTGCAGAACCTGTTCCAGTCACAGGGCTCACTCCAGTTCCAGTCCAAGAAGCAGAGCCTGCTCCTGTCTCCACAGCTTCAGAGAATATCCCTGCCACAGAGGCCATTCCAGTCACTGAGCCAGCCCCTGTTGCATCCTCTAGCTGCAGCCTCCAATGTCTTTAAGTTGGTTCCAGTCACTGGGCCAGTTCCAGTCACAGTCTCAGAGCCTGCACCACTTACAGGTACAGTCACATAGCCTGCTCCAGTTCCAGTGTCCACAGTTTCAGCTGGTTCAAGCCTCAAAATTCGTTCTGGTTTCAGAGCCCATACCAGTCAAGGAGCCTGTTCCACTTTGCCAGCCTGTTCTAGTTTTTGGCTACAGTTCAAGCTGCCCATCCCACTACAGTTCCAGCCAACACACTTCAAGTCATTGAGCCTGATCCTGTTCCACTCGCAGTCAGCGACCCTTCTCCTGTTCCAGTCACAGTCACCAAGCCAGAGCCTGCTGCTAAGGCTGTTCCAGCTCGAGTCTCCAAGCCTATTCCTATGCCAGTGCCAGTTCCCTCTCCCATGATGGAGTTTCTGCCTGATTTCCTGCCCATGCCCTTGTATAGGCAAAAGTAAGGCATGGTGGTGTCTCAGGCCCCCTATGGAACAACCTCAATGGACACTCCAGGAGTAGCATCTTTTGGGGAATCTGTCATGGGTCTGCCCCTTGCTACCAGTACAGAATGTTCTGTGTGAACTGCAATTCCCATGAGCACTTGCACCAAGATTGCCAATACACTCCCGGGCTTCTTGTCACATGACTGCTGATTGGATGCAGGTGCATTAAAATCTACACACTCTCACATAGACTATATAAGGACTCTCAGTGTCACAGTACACTGAGAAGCATTAGTTTGGCCTCCATGTCTGCTATTGCCAAGCCTTATGATTTTGTTTGCTGTTCTGGTTTTGACTCAGGTTATTCAGTGTTTGGATTTTGTATTTTTGCCTGCCCTACATTGCTCTGCGTGCTGATTGCTTGACCTTGCTTCTGTCTTTGCATTTAGAGTTTCCCTCCTATGTTTGCACCTTTTGCCTCAGTGTGTTTAATATACACCTTTTTTTTACTACCACCTCCTACCTGTGCATGTGTCCAGCTACACCCCACATTTGTGACAGCTAATGGTAATTTTATGATGACTCAAAAACCAGGAGGCCCATGAAATCCAGGTTAAGAAACTGGATTTTATACACAGAATTACTGAGAAGGACAACCCAACAGGCTCCTACATGCACAGAAATTTCTACCTACCAAAGCAAGACATAGATGACACAGGCAGCAAAACAAAATAACATACGTTTCAGCAAAAAATACCAAATGTATGCAACTGCTACAATTATGAATGAATAAATTTCATTAATTTGTGTAGGATTTATTTATTTATTTGGTTTCATCTAATCCATGCTATACCCATGCAAAGAGCTTACAAAGCATGTTCAGGATCTCATTTTTGAAAGGTATGGAACAAGAGAGGGGTACAAAATAATTTTCAAAATGTTAGATGTACCATGGAACAATGTAAAAGACATTATCAACAAGTGAAAAAATGGGAGACATTACGTGACATAAGCATGAACAGGGTGTCACTCAAAAATTCATGAACAGACAAGATAAAAACTTATCAGGGAACTACCAAGAGACCTACAGAAACATTAAAGAAGATGCAAAGAATCTGCCAACTACTGGTCACTCCCTACATAATCTTTTGTGTTTTGTCTTTTAGGGTAGGGTGGCTAGAGGGAAGCTCTTTATCACAAAAAAATAAATAAAATTAAGACCACCTAGATTTTGCCAAAACAATATGGCAAATGTATTATGGTCTGATGAAACCATAGTAGAACTTTTTGGACATAATTCTAAAATAAATATTTGGCAGAAAAACAAAATTGTTCATCACACAAAAAGTCATGACCACGGTTAAGCATGGTCAGCATCAGGCTATGGAACTGTGTCATTATCTGCCCCTCGCTGCATGTCCGGCGTGCTCTGTGGACTCGGCCGTGTGCGCTGTGCTCTTGATTATCTCTGGAAGCACACATTTCCGCATATTGGCGCGAACTTCTAAAAACTACCGATCCCATGAGCACACACGAAGCATTAGTTTAGCCTCCATGACGCTATTGCCAAGCCTTGAATTTACCTGTGTGTGCTTATCTGGTTTTTGGACTCTGTTTCTCTGTTTTTGGATTTTGTCTTTAGCCTAGCCTAGTTTATATCTCCTCATTGCTCGACCCCTGTCTGTTTATTGGATTACTCTTTTGCCTGTCATTTATTGTACCTCTGCCAGTATGTTTAAATAAACACAAGTGTTTTGCAATGCCATCTCTTAACCTGCGCATGTGTCCAGCCAGCCCCGACGACGTGACACACTGCTTCTCTTCAGCTGGACTGGGGCTCTAGTCAAGATAGAGGAAATCATACAAAGTTCCAAATATCAATCTATTTTGGCACAAAGGCCTCTGTTAAACAGCTGAAGATTAGGAAAATTTCACTTTCCAGCATGACAGTGACCCAAGGCACAAATCCAAGTCATAACAGGATGGCTTCAGGAGGATTTACTTACAGTTAGATATGGTCTATAGTCTACAGTTTGTATTAAAACATATTATGCCCTCTTTATCACTAAATACAGTAGAAAAAAAATTCAATTTTCATCTGTTTCATTTTGCCTTTTTTATTTTAAAGTCATTTAAAGCTTATTTTTCCTTAAGTAACATTAATTACATTTATCTTTTCTACTGCAGGAGCTATAAAATATATCAGGGTGGCGGGGCCGGTGCAAGCCACCATACACTGAGCTCTCATTTACCTATAAACATAGTTTTTTTCCCCAATCTGTCACTGTATAAAATATCTTGGAGTTGTCTGTGTCAGGTATGCTGCTGTTAGAAAGAGAAACCTAGTTAACACTTTGACTAAGATTAAGGGTAATATCTTTTCTTATGTTTTTAATACATTATACTTTCTTCATATGATTATATCATAATTAATTGCTTCTTTATTCTTTTGTTAGAATTTACTGTGTTCAGATTTTCTGCTGCTAGAAACCGGCTTCTCAGATCTTAACTAGCCACAAATCTCACTCTGGTCTTTGTGATGTCATTTTACTTCAATTAGAATTTACTGTGCTCAGATTTTCTGCTTCTAGAAACGGAAAACAAGTTACTGTATAGTTCTTTGACTCAGATTAAATGTAGTATATGTTCCTATGTGTTGAATGAATTATGCTTCATCAATATGATGATGTTATAATGAAGTGCTCCTTTTTTTCATTCACTTGACCAGACATTATGTAGAGTTAGGTATTTACTATGTTTAAGGGCTGTGCACACTTACATAACCAAGTTTTTAAAGTTTTCTCTTCCCCCCTCAAAACATTGTGACAGTGAAGTGACAGTACTAACCACTGTGTAATATAATGCAGTCTATGTAATGTACATAGATTAACATTAAAACAATGTTTAGCCAACATTCAAACTGAAAGTATCAATGTATCCAATCATTGTAAATTAGCAGCAGCTCAGCAACAGGTTGCAGTGCAAGTGGCAGGTTACAGGTGCCTCCACTTATAGTGTTCCTAAAATCTCAGCCCAGCTGCTATGTGTGTGTGTGATCTACATTTTGTAGTCTTTGGGTTTGTTCCATTACCTTATGGGACATTAATTACACGGCCTGTTACATGAAGTAATCTCACTCACACAGCTTGGACAGTTACTGAGAGCACTGAACAGGGACCGGAATCTATTCACTACAACATTAAATTTCCATATTGTCTATATGCACTTTACTTAAAAGCTCTTTTGAAACCACATTTGAGCAATTAAAAATTATAGCATTCTTACTTACAGGGAAATACCAAATGCCTTTCATTTCATCCGTGATTGTCGCTCTGGTCTTTTTAATAAACGACATTGTTGCAGGAAGAATTCATTCATTTATCACTTACTTTTGAATAGTACTTTGTCCTGGTCAGGATTACAATGTTTCTGGAGCTTATCCTGGAAACACAGGGAGATAATACACCCTCAGACACTCCCTTCACAATGTGGGAAAATTTAGAGTAACTTCAACTACCAGTGTATTTCTGGGAGGGAGTCAGAGTACACTGAGGAAAATCAGAGACCATCCTGAGCTCAGACTCTGGAAATATAAGCCAATTTGCTGTTTGCCAGTCATTCATGTTTGATTAGAAACAAATAGCTTAGCTTAAATAACTTATGAGATATGACATCTGTTCCTCCAGGTTCTCCGGTTTCCTCCCACGGTCCAAAGACATGCAGATTAGGTCAACTGGCTACTCTAAATTGCCCATAGGTGTGAATG
>JAQQZU010024365.1:0-11578 GCA_030068025.1 Parauchenoglanis punctatus | reverse complement strand
TGAGGTACTCAAACCACTGCCGTATAGTTGAATCTCCAAACATGTATACAATCTTCCCCCTAAGGCAATGTGTTATGTCTGATGCAGCATTAAACTGGTGCATCTCTGTGCCATTCAAAGGCCTCCAGGAATTATTATAGTAATATCCAGAAGCAGTGTGATTGTTTCTCACTTGGGTTTGTCCTTTCACGGGGATGGATGGATGGATGGATGGATGGACAGATAGATAGACAGATAGATAGATATATAGTTAGATAGATAGATAGAGAAATAAAAAAAATGTGACAGCATATTTCATATCCAATTTTAGAATAATAATAAAAAATGAAAAGTGCTAACAGGTGGACATCTGTGAGAATGAAAATGTATTATTTCGACAACATTATTGAACATGAAATTTATGAAAGCAGTTTGGGAAATTTTCATTTAGTTTGCCTTTAGTTTAGTTTTATTTTCTAGTTTGCTATATGTGAATAAAGCTAATCATGAAATGCAAATACCATTATAAAAATAGCATTTACCCTTTGGTAATGTGAACTATAATTTTAAGTTAAACATTTGCATACATGATTGGGACATTTACATTCACTTTATTAGGAACACCTGTACACCTGCCCATTCACGCATTTTCCTCTGATCTGTCTCATCAAGAAGGCGTTTCCACCAAAAAAACTGTCACTCATTCAATGTTTTTTTTTCCCCAGCATAAACTTAAGAGACTTCTATGTGTGAATATCCCAGAAGATCAGCAGTTTATGAAATAGTCAATCCAGTCCATTTGGAACCAACATTCATGCCACAATTAAAGTAAAAGAGATCACACTTCTTCATTCTGATGTTTGATGTGGACATTAACTGAAGCTCTTGATATGTATCTGCATGTCTTTTTTTTAACCCGCTAAAATTCGCTAGGAATATACATAACTGTATAAATGTGTAGGTTTAAAGGTGTTCCTAATAAACTGGATAATGTGTGTATATATTCATTTATAGGAAGATGCCATTTTACTTTTTCATTTGAATCTTGTAACCAGCAAGTCAACAGGTAATGTACTGTACAAGCACACACACCCACCCACACACACACACACACACACACACACACACACACACACACAGAGTGTGTCAGTCTCAATGATCTGAAAAAAAGCAAGAAACCACTGATGTACTGACAACCAGACATCAAAAAGGTTGGCCAAGGAAAACAACAGTGTATGAGAGACAGAAAATACAGTGTTCCAGAAACAAAATGTACCTTCTTCTGCAGGTGATACAGTCACATTGCCCATCCCTGATGCAGGTATTGGAACTTTGAGATTTACACCACTGAAACAAATTAAATTTTTTTGTTTCATTCTTATATGAAGAAGACAAAACAGTCTTTTTATTAACTAATTTGAAAATGTTGCGCTTCATGGTCGGATTTCACTACTCTTTTAGAGCATGACCAATTTCTCAAGTATTCACTTTTCTCTCATTTTTTCTCATTCATTTACCTTGTCTCCTAGAAAGTTAACCAATTCATCTACAAAAATGCTGTCTCACCTCCCGAAGAACTGTGCTTCATATTTTGTTATGAGGTTTTCCTTCATGCCTGCTCTAAAATGTGTGACACGTGCGTCACAGCCTAGCATTTCAGGTTTGTAGCAATACCAAGGCTCTCCAGTTAACGGGTCAGTGTAGTTGCAGAGTGGTTGCTTGCTCAGCGGCAGGCACAGGTTGCACGCGGTGATCTCTGAGAGAGCACCAGAGCGGAACAGACTCTTAAAAAGCCCTCTGTCGGGTTGCTCCTCCTGCAACCTCTTAAGCACAACCACTGCCTCACTCGGGTGCACCATGGTGATTTGCACCTTCACTTCACCAGCCCACAACAGTGGGAACAACACGGTATAGTTCCCATCATTGTGGTCATGCACCTTGCCTGCAACTCCAGAACCCAGCTCAGGTGAATGCAGTCGGGCTATCAGGAAATCTCCACCATGCTTCTTAGGTAGGCCCAAGAAATTATGCACATGGACATTAACCACAAGCTGGCCACCTACACGTTCTTCTGCTGGACCCTGAATCACAAAGTAGCTCTTGGCAGGGGCACTGCTGAGCTCCACAGGGAGGCCTTGCACCAAGGGACCAGGCCATGTAATGGAACTGAGCAGATATTGCTCTTCTTTGGCCTCTTCTGCCGTTGGTTCCTGGCCAAAGTGTGCACAGTATGTGTGGTTTACTTTCACTGGCCACAATATTTCAGGAGGCTTAAAGGCTGAGTGGATGCTGTTCTGTATTTTGTAGAAGGTGGATGTTAGTTGACCACTGAAATCCTGCAAGCAATGAAAAAGTATACTTGAATCCAATACACAATCAAAGCATCAGTCACAAATTTAGGAAAGATTTGAAGACATACTAGCAGTAATAATTAGCAGTAGACTTTGCCATCAATCCTCAATATACTTTTCTAACCATAGGTATTTAGTGTAAGAAGTTATTTTACTTTCACTTGAATAAGTAGGCACACTCAGTAATACAATAAAAAAAAACTGCTCTGACCTAATGGGGTATTATATCTTGAATGTGCATCCTGATATATGATATGAAGATATAGAAAAAAGTAAGGAAAATCAAACACTGCCCTGGCACATAATTCTGAATTGCTCCCCTGATATAGGGTCGTATTCAGAGTTAACAAGTTAAGTCCAAAAGGTATCATTTTTTACACATGGAAAGTTACCGATATTCCAAGATGGGCTTTGGATGTGGGCTCCACATTCAGATTATGCAAATTACCTGTGTGTATTTCATGTCTCTGAGGTACTCAGATTTTGTTTTTAAGTAAAGGTGACTTAATCATTAGTGCCTAGACCATCGCCAAGCACTTGTCTTTCAGCCCGGAAAATAAAACAGTATTAAAAAAAAATAGACTAAAGAGAGAAATATTTTTTTTGCTTTGCTGTCAATTGTAATACAATGTAAACGTAATATAAAAGCAAACATAAAAGCAATTAATAATTTAAAAATGAAAAAGAACTAATGCAATGATATACTGTAAATGTGAGAAGCATTAAAATAAACATCTAATAGAAAACCAGTATACAACATGTCAACATATTGCTGTAAGAATAGTTCTCATCTCATAGTAAATATCACATAAATGACTACAAATCAGGACATTATAAGACTTCTAATTCACCTTTAATCGATTTGTCAAATTAGTAAAAAAATACCCATGTTTTGGTTCATTTGTTGCAATCCTATGCAAAACAAAAATGTGCTAATGGTTTTTGCTGTATATGCTGACCAAGCATTCATTTTATTTAATTACACCTTACTTTAACTGTTGTTAATTACTTTTATCTGTTTAAGAAAACTGAAATATGCATTAAGATACTGTCTCCTCTGATGTACTCATGCACTCGAGTATGTAAAATGTTTTGTGAACTTTAAAGAAATTATTATGTTAATTAACGGTGTCATTTTTTCAGTTTATTTATATTTGCCTAAAACACAAATTTCAGCATTATACAGTATATTGTGGTTACATTAAACTGTCAACCAGTGTTGCTGGACTTTGTCCTGCTCTTTGCTCAGGCTGATTACTCAAAAGAATGGGATCAAATCCAACATCAGAACCACATTTAACTGAGACACACTTCATTTAACTGAGACACATAGACAAACTCCATGTTCAGGCAAACTGTACACATTACACTTCAATGAATTCTGAATACAGCTTACTATTGTAGTTGTGTCTGTGGTCTGAAATCAAATATATGCAATTTCTGTATTAAATCCTCACTGTGCACACCTAACTCAACTCCATAGAAAATTACTCCATAGTTTATAAGCATAAAAGTGGTCAGGCTACTATGAGAAATGATAACAGTGGGTTTAGCTTACATCCAGAATCCCTCACTGGAGGCAACCCATTAGAGCAACTAACTTAAAGAATATTGCTATTAAATACATTTGGAACAAAGTACATCAGCCACATGTGTGGACATCTTTGGCTCTGAATGAGCTGTACTTACCTCCATAGACTCGATGTTGATAATGAGCAGTATAAATCCTGTTACTACCATTAGAATAAAGATAAGCGACAGTCTGGTTTTGAGTCCGTCCATCACTGGGTGTCACGATCACAGCATACAGTGACAGTTATCCATCAACAAATCTCAGTAAGAATAATTTGAATAACCTGACAGTGAGAAAATGACATGAAACACATACAGATATCGCAGTTGTAGTTACAGTTGTAGGCATAATTTGATAGTAATTTGGCAGGGAAACGCAGTGCTCATTCTACTTTCATTTGTTTGCCACATTAGTATGTAAATATGATCTTCTTCTTCTTCTTCTTAAGAATGGTTAGCACTGTCGCCTCATAGCAAGAAGGTCCGGGGTTTGATCCCCAGGTCACCCAGGGTGCCTTTCTGTGTGGAATTTGCATGTTCTCCCCGAATCATATACATCTATGAACATGGTCAACACAGTGGCACAGCAGGTAGCATCACAGTCTCACAGTTCCACCATCCCTGGTTTGATCTTAGCTGTTACTGTCTGTGCAAAGTTAAAAGTCTTCACCCTGGATCTTTGTGAGTTTCCTCTGGGTGTTCCAGTGTTTAAAGAAGACTGCTACCATAACACTGGTGCTTTTCAGATTTCATGTGAGAATAGAATGCCTTAATCCCTATTTTGTCTAATTGCAATGTCTTTTAAAACATTTTGCAAAACTAATCTCAATAGAACTGCTAGTTGGTGCCAATTCATCCCAGTATTTTTCCATCTGCTAACCATTGTTCATTGATTCTTCTCCTCTCCTCTTCCAAAAAGTTGGAGAAAAATGGCCTGAACAGTTATAAGACTTAACACTAGGTACGGAAGAATGTAGAAAATGTAGTAGAAATTAAAAAACAAAGAAATGTAAAACATTTCCAACCATGCATTATCTCTACCAAATATCTGTTAGGGTCATGGGGAAGCTGTGGCCAATCCCAGCTGCCTTTGGGCAAGAGGCAGGGTACACCCTAGGAACGGTGCCCATTTAATGCAGGGCTAACACAAAGATGAACTATCACTCACACTCACATTCACACTTATTCACACACACTGGCAAATTAGAGTAGCCAGATGACCTGATCAGCATGTCTGGACTGTGGGAGGAAACTGGAGTGCTCATAGGAAACCCATTCAGGTACAGGGAGAACATGCAAACTCCATACAGAAAGGCCCCAGTCAGCCAGCAGGTTCAAACCCAGAACCTTCTTGCTGTCTTGTTGTGAGGTGACAGTGCTAACCACTTATTAAATTAACCAACACATTTTTGTCCTTTCAACTGAATTGGCTTTCAGAAATCGATGTCTATTTCTTGTGTTTGTTTAAAAGAACAATCCCTTTAATTATATAGTTTTATATTTTGAGGAGGTTCAACCAAGTTATTATATTTTTTTTAATTTTGTCTAGTTAATATTTGCTTTGAAACAATTATTAAAATAAAGTCTTACTTAAATGTTTGTTGTTTTATTGTTTGGTTGACGCCATGGTTGTCAACAATAGGCCATTGTCTATTTTGGTTAAAACCATAACAGAAAATCTGGATTATACATCCTGATTAATTTATGGGATGCATCAAGTTAAATTTAGGTCATGTGTTAACTAAGTTTTAATATAACCCTAGACCATGTCCACAGCATAAGGTTCAAAATCTACAATCTCCCATATGGCAAGTGCTTGTTTGTGTGGTTTGTCCTGTTCTGCCACTTAGAAGTTGTATTCCACAATGAAGGCTACGCATTTGCGGCTACGCTGCCCCGCCATTCTTTAAGAGCAAGTCTGGGCATTCTCCCCGTCCAGAATCCCCGGGGATGATGTCGCTTGGAAACATCAGCATCCCCGAAGTCATGTCAGATCAATGTAGACGGGGCGGCCAAACCTGGCACGTCTGGAGAGAGATGATTATTCTCTCTCCAGCCCGTGGCGACGGGCTTTAAAAAGCAAACGGCAGCACACGAGGGTGAGTGAGGCGACTTGAAACTAAAACGCTGAGAGCCTGACTCACTCACTCACTCGTTTGGTTTACTCTCTCTCTCTCTCTCTCTCTCTCTCGCTACTCGTCTTACCCGTTTTACCCGTTTTACTCTGTGCAGACTCTCCGTGACAGCCGAGTGGACTAGACGTGCTGTACGCTTTCTCCAAGTGTCACTGTCGTCTTTCTGCTTCACATTGCAAGGAAATTCCCCTGCACCGAGCACCGCTTGCACACTCCCTTTGAGTATCCCTGCACTTTTTGAGTTTTATAAAATTCCCCAATAAAGCACGGATTTTTCCCTTTTTGCACTGCACTTCCTGTTTCCGGCGTGGCTATTGTATTGGCTCAGAGTGCTCGCTACAGCTATTAACATTTTAGTAGCTATTCCTTACATCTTAATGCTGGAAGATGTGGTACATGAAATCAGTCCAACCCAATGGGGGACAGTCTAGGAAGCTGCTCAAAGTTATCTGATGTGTTATGGGGTTCAGCGCATGGTGTGAACCACGTTTAGGGATGAAACATCATTATGGGAACAAAATACAGTTGTGGGGAGGACAAGGAAGTGCCTGATGGCCACCAAATATCTCAAAACATCTTGGTTTGCTGTTCCATATGGAGAAAGATTGTTGATTTTTAATTCAACAGTCACACATATACACACCTTTTTGAGCTCTTTCAAAAGCTCAAAAAGTGTTATTAGCTGATGAATTGAGTCAAGTGTAATTAGAGTAAGTTGCCTGCTAGTTGTTAGTTTATAGTCTTACATAATCAGTACTTGAGCAAGCCTATTCTTCACAGAGAATTTGGTAAGACTCAATGAACTCGTTAAATGTTATAAAAGTGTATATATATCAAGTGACTAATAATTTGGTACTTTGACATTTTTCTGCTTCAACTTTTTAAGTTTTCAAATTAAGTAAGGTTAAATTGCAATCCGTGTAAAGAAAACAAAACAATTACTAAACTGTACTCCATGAATTTCAACAAACCTAGTATTAGTCTACAGAACATGGGTTCCCATGCCCAATTTTTTGGGCAAATGAGCACAACCCTAGAATACCCTAAATATTATTTATTTTTTAAATTCCAGAGTGTGTATATGTTACATAAGTGACAAAAATAAAAAGGAATATTACTCACACTGACTTAATGGTCTAGTGGGAAGTGTTGTGTTGAAAATATCTCACATTGTGTTTGTATGATATGGCCCAACATAAATCAGAGGTGGGGTTATACTTTACACAGAAGCCCATGTCACACCTTATGTGCACTATGTCCTATAACACTATAAAATGTGACTGTCACACTAATGGCCCTTTTCCACTGCATTGTAACTGGTGAATTTCATGGGTAGTTTTGTAATAAATCAAACATTATGGTGTGGCATTACTTGGACTGAAGCAGGATTCCATCTACCTTACTAAGAGTTCTGTACAGGTTTCTTATGTAGACAGCCGTTGGACTGTGGCTTGCTTTTATTTGCTTACAGAAAACATAGGGCAAATTGCAAGTACACTCATCAGTTTTACTTACAGATGGTCAGGCAAAATATCAGTACAAACTGGTTAACTTTAACCCTTTAACTACTAGAGGTGGCTCCATTTTTGCTTGCAGTTAAGCGCTTTCCCCTTAAGTGTGTATTTATTTAGTGGGAGTTGCAAATTTTTTAGTGTGAATATGAGAAATGCGCATCTGGATCCCATGGTGCCACCTCTAGTAGGTAAAGGGTTAAAAGGTTTTAAATGAGTTACCAGCAGCAAAACTCCCCCAAATGACATTTGCAGAGCCAGAACACAAACCCGGATCTCTGAATTGCTAGTGCTGTAATAAATCTAACTATTTAAAAATGGTAGGTTTGTTCAGGAAGCTCTGTCTCACACAATGATGAATTGGCCATATTGACAATTCTCTCTGACCAATCAATAGTTTGCATTGTTTTCACTTCACCTTTTAGCATCGCCTCGGCTTGCTTGGAACCTCGATGGAGCTGATACCAAATATTGTACTGGCTACCAGATACTATCCACAACTCCAGAATAATAGAAAAGCAAAAAAGGTAAGTAGAGTTAAGTCAAGCTGATACCATGCAGTGGATAAGGGCCATAATAGAGTCCCCTCTGAAAGTATTGGAATGGCAAGGCCAGTTCTATTGTTTTTGTTATACACTTGCTATACACAAGACATGGATTTGGAATCAAAATATGAAAATGAGATAAAATATCAGAATTTCAGATTTCATTTTCGGATTTTTAGATCTGTGTGTTAAACAACTTAGAGATTGGCACCTTTAGTTTACACCCATTTTTCAAGTGATACTGAAAAATACTGGAATATGTGACTTGCAAGTGTTGCCAGGGTGTGTCCCGTTAGATCCATTGCTTAAACAATTAATAGATCTGCATGTCTTCTCTTGGTTTGAGTCTTGTGTTTGCCTGTGAAGACTGTTTTTTTTGTTAATAGGATAAACCAACATGAAGACCACAGAGCTGTCTATGATAGAAAGTAAAGCAATTTTAAAGCTGAGAAAAAAAGAGGGAAAATCAATCAGAGCCATTGCAAAAGCAATGGGCATTGCCAGTACAATTTGGAATGTCCTGAAAAGAAATAAACCACTGGTGTACTACCAAGCATAAACTGAACAGGTTGGCGAAGTAAAAAACAGCAGTTGATGACGGAATTATTGTGAGAGCTGTGAAGAAAAGCCCAAAAATAACAAAATAAGGAAATATAAATTTGCAGCATTGCAGCCAGTGGAGGTCTTCACAAAAGCAGAAACTTCCTGTAATGTTTGCCTCTGTAAAAAACACCAGGAACAAAGCAAATATGTTGAGCTGAGATCCAGAGCAAAGTCAAAAACACAGCACATAATTGTGGCACTGGATCTCATAAATGAGCATTCTGTGCTGGGCGCAGTGCGTGTTTATGGCAGGTGTCCGATGATGCCAAACTGACCTCAGGTGTGTACAAGAGCATGTCTGCATGTTTGCATGTGATTCATGTTCTTATGTCTCTGAACATTATTTTCATAGCATAATATATAACACGATAAATATCATTATCATGAAAATGTCAGGAAAATATTGTGATATGATTTTTTAGGTCATATCGCCCAGCTCTATTTTAAACCAAAAGCAACACAAAAAATTATATAACAGTTGGATGTAAATGGATCCAGGGATAGTCAACCAAATAGTCAGTGTTATTTATTTTAATTTATTTTAAGACTATCTGTTCCTACACTTCTGCTCACCTAAAAATTGGGTGATCTGCCACCAAAGGGGTGATGTTCTAAGTTGATGATCACATCTAGATGTAAATATCAGGAAGTGAAAGCTTCATCCTTTAATCTCAATCTCAAATGTCTTCAGTGCATAGCAAAAACAAAAGTCTGGCTTGTCATTCCAATATGTTCATAAGGTATGGCCTATGTGGGCCCTTGCCAAACTGTTGCCACAAAGCTGGAGGCACTCAGTTGTATAGACTGTCTGTGTATGCTGTTGCATAGCAAATTCCCTTTCACTGGAAGTAAAGGAAAGAGGACTAGCCAAATCATGTTCCATTATGACTATTCCCTTGTGCACAATGTGCGGTCTATGAAGAAATGGTTTGCCAAGGTTGGAGTGGAAGAAATTAAGTAGCATGTTCAGAGCCTTAACCTCAACCCCACTAAACACCCTGAACTGGAAAGCTGACTGTGCCCCAGTCCTCCCCAACCGACTTCAATGACCGACCCCACTAATGCTCTTGTGGCTAAATAAGCAAATCCCCACAGTCACATTCCAAAATTTAATAGAAAGCCTTCCCAGAGAAATAAAGGTTATTATAACAGTACAGGGGGAATAAATCTGGAATAGGATGTTCAAAAAGCACAGATGGGTGTGATGGTCAGGTGTCCATAAACATTTTTGCTATATAGTGAATTTATGTGAATACAAGTGACAATTTTTGATAAATGCTTGATTTTGCCTAATAAATAAATTAAAAACTATAATATTTGTATGATTTGTTTAATTGGGTTCTCTTGATCTAGTTTTAGGACTTAGATGAAGATCTGATTACATTTCATGGTTCACAAATCTTTCTAGCACACTGTATCTGTCCCATAGTTATTTCCATATTCTCTTTTTTTGTCAGAGGTAACAGACCATGCGATTTATTGCTGGGCATTTGCAATTGCTGATGGTCAGAGTACAGAGCGATCACATTTCACATAAAGTATTTGCCTGTATGAAGGAACATGCTCTGCCAGAGTCTCAAGAAACTATCCTAGTGAGTTTCTTTTGTAACATGGGCTTGCAAACCTTGGTATGAAGACTGATCTGAATTTGCGAATAGATTAAAGCAAATTACAAAATCCAATAATAAAGCATGACTGTTAGTTAAGAAATTAGTTTCAAAGAAATAATTAAATGTTTTCATTTGCTAATAATTGACATTTAAAAACAAGTAGGCTAACCAAGTCCTGAGTGACGGGTCCTCACCTCCAAGACGGTGAGTGTAAATGCTAATATTATGAAGCAGAAATGCTACAATAAAATGGTTACAGTGAAATAAATGATGAGATAATGTCATATAATCACAAATTTGTATACCATGAATTTTAATGAACCATTTGTTAGATTGTCTTACACATCAAGCAGGTAATCAGCCGCCCGGATTCTCAGCAGTGCTCGTTTGTGATTAAAGTATAAAACATGAGCGCTGATGAGAATGTAGGTGGCTGTTTTTTTAACAGGTACATAAATCACTTACCGGATCTGGTTAAACTTGTAAATCCAGTTTACGAATCTCCAGAAAGAGGCTCAAATGATTACAGTACTCACTAAAATCCAGAAGTTTAGTATACTGTATATGTACCCTTTATAAATATGTAAAAATGGAAGAAAGTTAAAACAGTCTCTCGATTGAGGCAACATAAAAGTGTTTGTCCTACTGTCGAGCGATACTGACGGTGTTACAGCCATCCATGGCAGGAGTCCAAAACAATGTCACTGGCTGTGCTGTCTGAATGAGCAGGGTAGACGGCGTTTCTCGGAGGTGTGGCATACTTTGGGGAAACGCACAAACATAACTTCGTGTTAACGAATATCTTTTTCATGAAAACATTCAAATGTTTTTTGTTAACGCTACTTATGACAAGACGAAGCTTAGGCCCTCACTGAAGCTGTCCATTTGTTTGTTAGTTACATAATACAATAATGTAATGTTAGTTAATAATACATTACAACTGAATGATGTTTTATGACCCTTCATTTTTTCTGTGTTGCTCACCTTAAAATGTATTACCAGGTAGCCTAAACAACAAAATTGACTTAACTTTGTAATTTTTTTCCCCATTATTTTATTATTATTATTATTATTATTATTTTTCCTTATTAATTTTTACTATTTGAAATATGTCCTTCAAAATATTCATTTTTAATTTAATGAAAAAATGGTTGATTTACTGTAGTTATAAGGAATAATTTTGTATTTTCACTAGTGAGAAAAAACTCACCAAGAATTACCAAGAAAATAGAAGCTCAGTAGATCTTTTTGGTAAGTAAAGCTTTTAAACAC
>JAQQZU010024364.1:0-11581 GCA_030068025.1 Parauchenoglanis punctatus | reverse complement strand
GGGTGACCCGGGGATCGAACCCAGGACCTTCTTGCTGTGAGGCGACAGTGCTAACCACCGCACCACCGTGCCGCCTAATTCTGTAATTATGAGGGGAGGAAATAAAAAATGTTGTACCATGTACGCCATAATGCTCAACGTGTACGTAGGAAACAAAGGGCGGCCTGTCACTTCGTTACTCACTAGCGTGAACACACCTGTAGAGAAAAATGTTATTTTTAGCACATCCAGATCATCCTCATCATCATTCTCATCCTCTGCATTAAAGCGTCTGACTCATGAGCATAGGCGGTGCCTGTGTATCAGAGAGCTGGACACTTTACGCTGATATTGTGCTAGTGTCCACTATGAAGTGTGTCTCTGATGTTTACGGTAATTGATGGACTGTAAGCTGGCGATCACACATACACACACACACACACACACACACACACACACCAAAGACGCCCCACACATACATTGCGAACATGGTGCTCAGAGGATTTCACTGGATAGGAATGCAGGAAAACAACACCTGTGACCTCTAATGACCCGTGTGTGTGTGTCTGTGTGTGTGTGTGTGTGTGTGTGTGTGTGTGTGTGTGTGTGTGTGTAAAACTATGAGCCATTTCTTTATAGAGATCAAATTAAGGCCCCTTTAATGATAGTTTTGGGCTTGTGGAGACATTTGCTCGGTCCCCATGAAGAAAAAGTAGTAGCTTTTATTGCTCTCTAGACAAACACGCAAACAAATAAGCAAGCAAACAAATAAAAAGTGTACCAAGATGATGAAAATATCTTAGTACAATAAAATGTACTAAATGTGTGACTAAATGTACAATGAAATGCATGTGTGTATGTGGTTAAACAAACAAACAAACAAACAAACAAATAAACAAATGACTTCATTAAAAAGCAAACAGCCCGGAATTGTCCTTCAGGATAGCGAGGTTAAGGTTAGCTGTAGACATACTATTATTAATCTACAATAATACACGTCAATACAAATATCCTGTGAAGATAAAATTACAAATGTGTGTGTGTAATTATACACTGCACTGCTGGATCATTTTCTGCTTCATTACTGACACAGTACACAGTGGGAGGTTTGTGAGATCATCACATACTCAGACAATTTTCTAGAAACCGCAGTGGAGCTGACCCAGTGGGACAACACCGGTACGAGAGAGAGAGAGCACGAGTGTGTGTGTGTTCCAACTTCCTTTGATTACACACTGTACTGGAGGCACACCTACACAATTACACATACCCGTGATATAGTAGGTCACAAGTTCGTGTTCCTTCAGACTTCACGTGTAAAGGAGAGGAGTTTCATTTTAGTTTTTATTTTTATTTCTACACTTACTTGGAAAAAGAAAGTACCCCCTCCTTGAATTCAGTGTTTTTATTATTTGTCAGGACTTAAATAACAATCGTGTGGTCAGATTTCGGAGAACAGATTTCAACATGTAGTCAAAAAGTAACCTGACGTTCAGAAACCAGGTGGGGAGAAAATAAGTACACCCTATAATTCAGTTACATGTAGAACCTCCTTTAGTGACAATATCGTAAATGTGTTCTGTAACGGTTCATCACTCCCATCATTTTGGAGGAATCCAAACCCACTCTTCTTTACAGCCTCGCTTCAGTTTATTGATGTTTGAGGCTTTTGTTTACGCACAGCCCTCTGAAGATCTGCAGCATCGTGACGGAGTTGAGGTCAGGACTTGCATTCCAACACCTTGGTTTTTCTTCTTTAGCCATTCAGATGTCGACTCGCTGGTGTGCTTGGGATCACTGTCCTGTTGCACGACCCGGTTTCGGCCCAGCTTGACCTGCTGTACAGATGGCCTCATGTTTGTCTTAAGAATATTCTGGTATAAAGTGGAGTTCATCGTTGTCTCAATGACTGCAAGTTTCCCAGGCTTCGAAAAAAACAAAAAGCCTCACCCCTCCGCCACCATGCTTCACAGATGGCATGAGGTGTTTGTGGTGATACGCTGTGCTTGGTTTTCACCAAACATGGTGATGTGCATGAAACAAATATCAAACATCTCCACCTTGGTCTCATCAGTCCAAAGGATACCGTTCCAGAACTTCTGAAGTTTGTTCAGATGCAATTTTTACAAAATTAGTTCACCTAGGCACCCTTCCATGAAGGCCATAATTTTTCATTCATTTTTTAATTGTTCTGCCATGAACATAAACATTTAATATGCATACATCGACTGATTTTACTGGGACGCTCACTCCAGGGAATGCTCTACATTTGTAAACTGTCCTTCACGTTGTAGAATTGTGAATTTCAAATTGTTTGGAGACGGCCTTATGACCCTTCCCAGATTGATGAGCAGCAACATTTGCTTCTCTGAGGTCATGGCTGATGTCTTCTTCATGGCATGATGTAGACACACATTGGAGTGCTCCAGAACACCAAACTGCCAAAAGTTTTATAGACGTGCTTATTATAGTTCATTAGTACCAGCTGGCTGCTAATTATTCTATTAATGATTTTTGACGTTGGAAGGGTGCACTTACTTTCCCCCCCACTCTTATCTGAATGTTGGTTTACATTTTGGGCAAAAAGTTACTACATATTTAAATGTCTTGTGGTTTTTTTTGTTGTTGTTCATGGACGTTGGTGAAGACCACACTATTGTTTAGGCTGTGATAAATAGAGCACTGAATTGAAACATGCTGCATTTTTTTCCCCAAGACTAATTGTTTCCGTTGCATGTGGTCAGAGCTAGAAGTGATACAGATCGCTGATTTGTCTAAGAGATACAGTACAAAGTGAATATCTGATCAAATGTCCTTATCTTTTCTAGTCTAGCTTTTTTGCAGGATTTCAGAGGAAATGTTACACTTTTATAAAATGTAAAAAAAAAAAAAATATGTTTAAGATCCATTTTTCATCCATTTACCTACACTAATGTTTTTTTCTTCTGATTTTGTACTTAGCTTGACTAACCGTGATTCAAGTCAAATCCACCAGAATATCACTATACATGTCCACTACCAAGGGTGTAACATAATGGTTAAAGAACGTAACTGCTACAGACATTACCAGTTTAAAGTCCACTTTATCAGTGTTTATGTTCTGTTAAGGGACAGGATGTGTTTTTTTACAGCTGCTTTTACAGCCTGGTTCCTGCTCTGGGCCGCTGCATGCTCTGTGTGTGTGTGTGTGTGTGTGTGTGTGCGCATGAGTTAGTGTTTGTTTTTTGGAGTGTGTGTGAGCACGGTATTTGTGCGTCAGCGTCGGATTCAGCTTATTCAGAAGAAGGGTGAAATGACATCATCGGCCCCAGCCAATGAGGTAACGGGAAATGACTTGTCTTAATAAACAAACAGTCAGAGTCAGGACTGTTGCATCATTACTAGCAAGCAGTGAGGGATTTTCCTGAGGCCCGTTTAGGGGGTTATAAACGTCCAGACTCCTGCAGATGAGCATGAATAATAAACTATTTTCAGTCAGGATAAGCCAGGAAGTTCCATAAATGGAAATCAGGTTGGAGGCACAACCACGTTTTGAGATGACTCTTAACTAAGGACTCATGAATTTCTGCTTTTTTATTTCATTTATGGAATGAAAAGGCTCATTTAAAGGCTGTTCATTTTTATAAAAAAAAATATGTGCATTGACTTCAGGATAAACGACCAACAAAGTATCAAAACATTAATGCATATTACAAATAGTTTCATCAATATGTAACAGAAATTAGAAATATTTCCTAAAACAACTTTATTCCATTCTTCTGCATCTTTCGTTCTTATACTTTATAACATTTTTGTTATTTATCGTCAACTAGGTTTTATCAGGAGAATGCTAACACTATAAGGGCTAAAAGTTTTATCAGTTAATAAATAATTATGGTGCTTATGGCAAAATTAAATAAATGATTTACTCAGCAGTATAAACGGTAAGATCACAATGCTTCGATGCAGCATGTAGGTTTTAGTCTTTAACTTTAAATGAACCTTATTTAAATTTAACAAAAAAAACTACAAATTTATCTCTATAGCATTATTTCTACTGTATGAGTAATATAAAAAAGATAAAGAAAAAGATTTGCTTGTCAGTTCAATTAAAGGAGGCGTGGCTTGTGTAACTGTCAGTCCCAGTAAAGAAGGCGTGGCTTTTACACTTGCCAGCCCAGGGACTATGTGTCCGTCAGAGTCGCAGCATTTGTGCTCGTCAGGCCTTATAAAGAAGTGGCTCTTATGTGGCTGCTAGTGAGAGAGAAGGAGGTGTGGCCTCTGTCAGTCTTAGGGAAGAAGGCGTGGCCTATGTTTCTGTCAGTCTCAGTGAAGTAGTAAAAAGTTCCAACTCTAATCTTATTTTTGTATTTGTTCATTGAATTGCTAGTTGCCTTGAAATAAAAAAAAAAAGTAAGAAAACAAACAAAAGAAAAAAAACCCCAGAAGAATGTAAAAACATTTCTTAGGAAAATTCCACAGGACCCTATTCACTCTGTGAAGATTTCATTAAATCCAAAGTAACACGATGACGGGGGAATTTTTTTACTGGAACATTATCCAGTATATCATCTTGTATACTGCTCTGACTATTGTCCATACGCTGACTGCTGCATCCGCAGGCACGCCGAGAAAACCAGCACACGGCTCTTTCCGCTTGTTTGTGTAATAAATGAAAGGGAGGAACCCATTCTCCCGAGATAAGTTCCAGAGAAAGCGTGTTCCGCTGGGATCTTCGGCCTGCAGACACAACACACCGAAACAGGAAATGCTGGAGGAAGTGCTTGTGCACGCTCAGAAGCGTTGTAGTGTGGGTTAAGTTAGAACAAATAGAAAGAGGCTGTGCAATGCTTTTATAAAGTGTTTTTAATGCGTGCGTGTGTGTGTGTGTGTGTGTGTGGAGTAGGAAAATATGAGTACTAGTGTATTATATAAACATTACTATCTACAGCAGATATTTATTCTGTTTAAACATTTTCTCATTGTGTGGTATGAAGAGAAAAGAAAAGGAGGTGTGGTCTATGTGCTTCAGTCTCAGCGAAGGAGGCGTGGCCTATGTGCTTAACAAGCTTAATAAAGTAGGCGGGGCCTCTGTGCTTGTTAGTCCCAACTATGGAGGTGTGGCCTCTTGTCTCTCAGCCTTAAGGAAGTCAGTCCTAGTAGAGGAGGCGTGGCCGCTGGATCTGTTCCAATTAAGGATGTGTGACTTCATGTCTGTCAGCCTTAATGAAGGAGGCGTGGCCTCTGTACATGTTGGTCCCAGTGAGGTGTGTGTGTGTGGCTTCTTGCATGTAAAATATATTTAATTTATAAACTAGAGAATCTGTAGAAGTGTTAAACATGCGACAAAAGTATAATTTGCAAATGCAAATGATGCAGCACTGACTTTCCATGAAAAGGGGTGGGGCATGTGGATTTGGAGGTGCTCCCAATTTGCATATTTATTAATAGGATCTGGATTTTTTTTGATGAGGGCAGCATTCTGTTTCTGTCTTACACAAATATGCAATTTATTTTTTAATATCTCACCCACTCACCCACTCCTTACCATTTTCCCTGGTGATTGCTGAACTGCTGCACTGTGTATCCAAACTCCTCAACAACCGGTCCAGAGAAAATTTTGGCTCCTGATGTTCCCACGTTAAATCCCTGAGAGTGTTCAAAACACCAACCTGCACAAATACACAAATATGCAATTTATCTTTTAATAGACAACACACACATACGAACAAACACACACACCCACAGTCACACTAGACTCAGACACAAAGATCAAGATGAACACACACTCGCACACACGCAGTTACACTGGACACAGAAACAAAGATCAAGACCCATCCTGAAGATACACATACACATGCACACTGCTGCAATAGATAAACAGACACAAAGAACAAGACTCATCCTGCAGACAGGTAATAATCACTTAACAAGATCTAACCTGCTCAAACACACACACACACACACACAAACACACACACACACGCGCACAAAGACCCATCCCACAAAAAAAAACACACAGTGCCACATCACCGTGGCAAGAGAGAGACAGACAGAGAGACAGAGAGACAGACAGAGAGACAGAGAGACAGCGAGAGAGAGACAGCGAGAGAGAGACAGACAGAGAGACAGACAGAGAGACAGCGAGAGAGAGAGACAGAGAGACAGACAGAGAGACAGACATTCACACAGAATCACTTTATGTGACTTAAAATTCAGAAACACACACACACACACACACACACACACACACACACACACACACACACTACATGAGAGATAAACCACAGGTGCTTGATTTAAGACTACACTAGAAGCCCCACTTCCCCTAAAGTTGCAGTAAAACTCTTCAGTGAAACGCTTCTGTGCTCAGTGCAGGAATGTGTCCGTCTCATTCGTCACACTTAATGAAATGTAAATATTTTAGCCAATCACACGACTGAACGTTTCACTGCAACGTCACACTGTTGCGTGAAAATCTCCTCTGAAGCCCTGCTACAGTGCTGACAGACCCTCCGAGACGCCGTGCTTCCATTAGGGTTCCTCTGTACATCCAGCTGCACCGTGTGCTGAGGTCAGGACGGCCCCTGTGATCGAGCGGTTACTATAGAAACGATGCAGAATTAGAATGAGCGCGTTCATATAAATGCTTGCTTCATGTTACATACATAATGTGTCATATATACACTGCGTGTGCGCGCGCGTGTGTGCGTACACACTGACGCAAATTCTCACATTCTCACAGAAACCAACTTGTGGAAAAGATACTTAGAGATCATTTTTAGAAAACCTAATCTGCAGAAGTACACACAATCACTTAGGAGGGTTTAAATGGCACAAACTCTCTCACAAGTACACACACATGCGCTCACACACACACACGATCACTCTGCAGCATCTATATAGTATAAATTCTCTCACGTGCGCGCACACACACACTACCAGTCTATAAATAATTACACTCAGTACAAAACATTAAAGGTTTTTTTAAACCCAGTGCCGCTGATTTAACACCCCTCTGCATTTTGACGCGTATCGTGCAGCGTTAAATTGCTACCGAGGATTTTTCATCCTTCATGTTTAGCGACTCGTTCATAGAACTATCTACTCTTTAAACAGCTTCAAGTTTGGCCCGAGTTCTGCTTCACTCGTACATATCTGTATAAAATCATCAGGATGAATTCCACTCGAGCCGGCGTCCTCTTAACAAACATCTTAAGCTCTTGGAGATTTTCTCAGAAACAACACAGGAACAAACACGAGCCACAAAAATGAAGCTGTTTATCCTATATTTCCTCCCACCAGTACTCACGCTTCACCGAGAGGGACTTTTTTTGCGATGCTCATTCACAGCCGTCTAGACGGCTCCGCGTTCACGTGAATAATTAAACCGTTCCTTGGAAGACAAATGAGGAAGTTGGAAATCCTAAAGCAATCACGACTGCTCGGAGACGCACCTCGTCGGAAAGAATGGAATTATTACGAGCAGCACAGATTATAGAAGACACGAGTGCTTAAAGGATCACGCGAATGTTTGGGCAAAACGTGACAAAAAAAAACGGCACATCACAATTCCTTTCCATGATGCATGATATGTGTGATGATACGTATTTTCAGTTCTCTATTTAAAAACAACAAATCGTTTTTATTCCGTATAAAGAACCTACCTTAAAATCTGACCAAGTTAACAGTGCTCATAGCCTGTGCAGACTGAAGCGTGGAGGTGGTAGCATCATGCTTTGCATTACGTATAGCATAGCAGAACATTTTCTCCTTTTTTAACTTCGTGCAGTTTTTTTCATCATTATCAGAAATACTGTGAAGATTAATGTGCAATTTCAGCATCTTCCAGATCTTTTTTTAAAGACCTGATGAGAATAAGAAAAAAAAGACCTTTTATTGTTTGTTAGTGCAAAACTGAGGAACATCCGTCACCGAACATGTCCCGGCTGATCCAGTTCATTTGAGGGGAGAAAAAATAAATAAATCATGCCTTTACTAGCTTCTGTACGAATCCACTACCTGTGATTTAACACATCAGAAAGGTTATAAGAAGCATTTACAGACATTCCACACATCCAGCAACATGCTGATGTCGGACAGGTTTCATCCTGTCCTCATGCTGTTAGCAGTTTAACACGCCATGTAAAGATGAAGTTTGTTTTTAGGTTGAGTTGGAATAAGTTGATGAGAGTTAATCTGAGGAAAGCAGAAGAGTTTAGCACAAATTCAGCTTTGAAGTGCGCAGTTTTGCGGGTTTCGGATGAGGCTCAAGCATGTCTACATTTTTTAGTTAAATCCCCACGCACAGATGCTCCTGCGGAAAGCACGAGATCAGATCACAAGCACTAAGCACAGGTGTGAATGGGGTCAGGTGTGTCTTGGAGGGGCGATGGCTCATCTCGTGGTGGTCTGGGACAACAGCGAAGGAGCGTCGAGTGAAAAATATGTAACCAGTACAAGAGTGTTCGGAAATGGCGTTGAACGGTAGCTCTATGCTGATTACGCAATAACAGCAGCGACAAAACAGCTTTCCATAGCTTCAGTCATCATCTCATCTCTCATTTATTTCCATGTTTTGTTACAAACCACATGACCGCTCAAATGTTTGAAACCGTTCATACAGGTACATGAGACAGGATTTACAGGACAAGTGGTCACTAGAGACGCCGGGTGTGAATGGCTACACGTCGACTGTCCACTTACGATCCGATCACCCAGGACGCATGATAAATGGGTCGGCTCACCTTTCCCAGAATCCAGTGCGTTGTTTTCGTATTGAAAGCACGTGATACTACTAAGTACATGCTAGCGCTGTGTAGCAAAAAGTCTCTGTTAGTGATCTTTCAAAACCCATCTCTTCATTCACTTGTCATACGTGAAACTTTGAACAAACATTTCTCGGCTTTTCTTCCCTTCGTAGCTGCTCACGAGATGGCCGAGGCCGGTTCGGATCGGTATATACGGAATAACCATAAGAACATGGAACGGATCAGTCAAAAGAATTTAAAAAATATAGATACTTTGATAAAGGATTTTAAACTTGACATTGCAATTTCAGATCTATGGCGTAAGAATTGTTGCAGATCGATTTTGGAATATACTGTAGGTGGCATTGAAAATGCCGACTCATCGCTTGGAACAGAGGATTCTGGGACGGGTGAGCCGACAACTCACGTCATTTAAAACGTCGTGGAATTAACGACGTTTATGCCAGGTGTGAAGACCTAAGACGCCAACAGAATCTAATTTTCTGTGCTGTCAGGATGGGAAGGACACACTCTTTCTCCACTGTCAATCACAATGACACTAGCCAATCACAGGCATCCGTGAGCTCATGTATGCATAAGAGGGTAGATAGCGCTTTCTTTTGAGTGTGTTACGCAGCCCTGTCACGAAGCATGAGCAGCGGTTTGAAAAAAATGTCTTGTCTTGGACAAAGCACATGGAAGCCTTCAACTTCCGTAGTTGGTAACTGGAGTATGATTAGGGCGAAAACATGGAAAACCACCACACACTCTTACACACTTACACATATATAAATATATATAAACGGGACAGTGTAGTACAGGAGTGTTGTACATTTTTCAGGACTAGAAAACACTCCAGCTAGTGATAAAACATATAGGCGGTTTCAGACAAATATTATAAGAGCAGGAAGTGATGTCACTGGTCCCGGAACATATCAGTAATCATTCAATCATTTAAAGCCTCTTTTACCGTGACTGGTAGCTTTTTGTGCCTGATAAGATTTTTTTTTTTCCTGATAAGGAACATATTGTCCACGCGTTGTCCACCCAGCTAACACTGAACGTCCAACTAACATTAGATTCTGGTTCTCCTATGGTTAGTATTACAAACATCTTCTGCCAACGTTTAGAGAACGTTCTCCCAATGTCGGTGTTAGGGGAATTAATACAACCAAACGGAACGTTCTCCAAAGGTTTCCACATTACAAACAAACAAACTTCTACATTGGAAGAACATTCCATAAACCAAAAACTAACATTATATTTATGTATAACAAACTTTCCTGGCAAACCAAACAAACCTTCACGGAACGTTCCTGCAACCAAAATATAACATTCCCCAGAAATTGTTAGCTGGGCATCAGGCCAGAAACAAGCTTGCTTTCAGAAAATAAGTATTAATGTCCACGGCAAACCCCTACAGAGACGACTGGACACTGCGCTAGAAACTCCAGGATGTGGAGGATCGTTTTAGCTCAACTTCTATGAAAGGCAGCATTGTTGTGCAAGCCATCAGCACACTTAAAAGCAGAGATCAGTACAAGCTGAGTGCTGTATCCTCAGCATGTGAATATTCAGCTGTGTATTGAATTCATTAGCTAGGATTTATAGCTAACTCACCCAGACCAGCACACGGCACGTCGCAACATCCAATTCTTTCTTTGCAAGGAACCTGCCGAGTACGATTTAGACAGCTCAAACGTCACCAAACGTCATCCGCATCACAAGAGCAAATATTTCCCACTGTTTTGTGAAGAAAATAATTGCAGACATCCGCAACTGCGATAAGCGTTCACCGTCTCTCTGGAGTAAACACACTCCGTCTCAACAAGTTAACGATGTACGTCATGTTTAGTCACTTAAGGTAAAAGCTGTAAGTCTTTCACATTCTTGTTCAAAACATCGTGTACGGACAAACTACAAGTCATATTTTTTAGAAGGCTTTACATTTAATAATGGTGCCACTGGAAAGGTTTTAGGAATGGGCATGCAAGTGCTTTCTCGCTGGAACGGTCCGTACAGAAAGAATACAGCAACTCTAATAGGACAAAAACTAAACCAGATTATGGCAAAATAGGTCTCTGGGGTTGGACATTATGGAAAATAAAAACACAATGAAGCAACATGTATATTAATTGCTGTCTCAGGAGGCTAAAATTAGAGAGGCGTGGCTCTGGCTGTACCCGATTAGCTTGTCTGGATTTCACAAGAGTGATCTGAGGGACCTTGTGTAATTATTTCACACTTGTATGATTGTCTGAGAGTAAAGTTGTCATCAAATAACACAGGCAGAAAGATAGATGGCATCGGGCTTGCAACACCACATGTTTAAATAGTAACTTGGCACAGGAAGGAAGAAAAAAAACAGTGAAACGTCACGCATGACTCAACACACGCATCCACGCGATAAGTTGCCAGTGTTACAGATCACAACTTGAAGTCTGGGACGGAAACACACATGGACAGCACACAAAGAAACCCTTAAAAACAGAGAGAGAGAGAGCGAGAGAGAGGGAATGCGATGGAAGGGTCAGGCAGAGGGTCAAACAGACAGAGAAAAAGACAGGAAGAGATATAGAGAAAGAGACGCAAAGGGTGTGAGTGCAAGCGAGGGAGAGAGACAGAGAGACAGAGATAAAGAAAGGGAGAGAAAAATACAGACACAGAGTGAGAGAGGAGAGAGAGAGTGACAGACAGACAGAAAGAGAGAGAGAGAGAGAGAGAGAGAGACACAGATAAAGAGAGGGAGAGAAAAATACAGAGGCACCGAGTGAGAGAGGAGACAGACAAACAGAAAGAGAGAGAGAGACAGACAGACAGACAGACAGACAGAGAGAGAGAGAGAGAGAGAGAGAGAGAGAGAGAGAGAGAGA
>JAQQZU010024363.1:0-11584 GCA_030068025.1 Parauchenoglanis punctatus | reverse complement strand
TATATACTTTTGTGAAGCTGCTTTGAGACAATGTCTGTTGTTAAAAGCGCTATACAAATAAAACTGAATTGAATTGGTTTTAATGTCATGACTAACTGGTATATATAGACCAAAATATAAAATGCTGTACTGTAGAGCCCCCTTGAGGCTGATTTTGTTCCTCTTCCTCTTGATGAAGAACAAGAAGAAACAAAAACAATATGGTTCTAACAAAACAACAGGGTTCCAAGCACTACATGTTGGACCACTAATAAGCAGAAAATAGAAAAAGCAAAAGAAATTCAGGAGTGTTCCTATGCACTATGGTAATTGGCTGCCTAATAATAAACTGAGAATAAACAAAGTTGAATACAAATTTAAGTGCCATTTAAAATGATATAGTGAATATCTGCAAAAAATTGACCTTTACATCAAAAAAGCAAATGCAAATCTTTATAACTGCAGAATGGACCCTTCAACACAGCCAGTCCTAACATCATAGAGGGAACAACTGTGGAAGTTATCCTGGGCAGAAACCCTGGGGACCACTGAACTGTGGAGCATGCACATAAAGTGTAGATTTACTCCCATGCCTGACATTCATGCACGGGGCTCCTGATCACAAACATAGCTATCTTAACCAAACAGCATCACTGTTCACATACTTACCCGACTGAAGGAATCTGAGTACTGCTTGTCACACTTTTCATCCAACTAGAAGAAAAAAGAAAAAGTCATCAGAATTCTTTTAAATTCAAATTTTAAAAGAGACAGTCCTTTCTACCTGCAAATGAGAAGTGAATAGTGGATCAGGTCATGCGTCAGGATTGTGTAAAAGGCATGACAACACCATTCCAACATTTACAGCACCTCAACATACAGTTTTCCCAAAACACAACATTGAGCAAGAAAGAACAGGCTTTATGGTCTCTGCTGCCCAAAGCTCTTAAGAGACACTCCCTAAGAGTCTCATGACACGTTATACCTAACAATTCTCATTACTGCAGGGGAAAAGTGTGGTTTAATTATCAGGCAGTTGGCGTGTTGTATGTTAAATTGTGATATTTATATGCATGTGAATAGTCGTACAAAATTATGAAATCCAAACTGTACATTTAGTAGCATACATTTTTAAAAAAAAGAAAAAGAAAAAAGTTTATCCTTGAGACACACTCTTATGTAAGACACATGTTAATGAGTACATGCAGCAAGTCACTGTACCATAACTTACAATGTCCAGATCAGGGATGCTCAGATCATCTAGGTCAGAAACAATACTACCTCTGCGGTTTGAACGGCTGAAATAGTCAGCAGCAGTCTCACTCATATCAGAAAGGTCAGATGACTACAAGGTAAAACAATTATATTTAATTATATTTATTATATTATATCCTGCTTATTAGCAGGAATGTAAACAAAACAAAAGATAGTCAGTTTATCGTGTTCAAAGAATTGGGTCTGGGGTCATAGTTAGCTCACCACACTATTCCTTCTTCCATGTTTGATGTGATCCTGAGATGTAGTGCTGGCAGAATCATCATCAGAAGAGGACTTGGAAGACTTGGAAAAAAATAAAGGTAGTACATTTTGTGTATAGTTAACTTACAGAAAGAAAAAAAAAAATCCGGAGTCTCTCTCCGAACTTTAATGGTGCTTTGACAAACGCAGTGCATATGAATTGCACCCTGGTGTGATTTCAAAGTGTACAAACAAATATTTCTATACAAACCTACAGTTTTAATATAACAGCACTGTGTAGAAGTATTCTTTAGTTAATGCACAGACTAAAGAATACAAACTACTTTAATGTGCAGAATCTGTACGGATATTCCAAGAATAAAACACTAAGTTTGCACAAAAACACACTTTTTTCTTGGCTTGCCTTCAAAGATACTTCCATAATGTTCATAAAAACTAATTTATTTAAATCATGCAAATAATCATTGCAACTATTAGGTCTTTTGTGTTAATATTAACAGTTATGGAAGGACACTGCAATTTTGGGAAACTACGGATCCTTCAAAAATCCTGGCTGAGCTACAGCTTCTTGCCATTTAATTAGAAAAAAAATACATAAAGCCTGTAATTTACTACAACATGTTGGAAACATTCATAATATATAGCTACATGCTGGTTTGGCATGTGGTAGTTAATACATGGTGCAAAGTGCTTACCACTGGACTACTGCGGGTGGAACTAGCACCAGAAGGGCACCAGCTGCATTCTGACGTCTGTGAATACACACATCACATTCAGACTGACTCCAAAGTGGGGCCTTATTTTAGAAGGTCGAGATTTCATGTACAGTGAAACAAACATATTGGGACAGTAATGAATAAACAATACTAATTCTTGTTGTACATTAATGAAACTGGCTTCATGTAAAAACATGAATGTCATCTTAAGTACACAAAGTCAGCTCGCAGGGGTATTGGCACCAACTAGCACTTGAAATACAAATTTCATCTACATGCCAGAGTTTCTACAGGGAATTTGTATGTCAGTCACAGTGTCTAGGAATAATAGAGTTTACAAGACTATTATTATAGGATAATTTAAGTATAATTTGAAGCATATTGGTGTATAATTTTGGTCATATGTTAATTACTACTGCTGTGAGAAAACACTGGAAATTTGGGCTATACAAATTAACATTCAATTTAAATGTTTTGAATACAGTCAACATTTAAATAAACACAAATAAAATAACTAACAGGCCTACGAATGCTACAAACAACTGAGAATACTTCCACCAACAACTTTATGACAAGGCTGCTAATAACATTTTATTTATCTTTGTTTTAAGTAGATTAAAATGTATTTAAAGAAGCACCCAAATGTTACCTTGTAGGACATATTCTCAAATTTATGACTTTTCTGGTTCTTTGCAGGTGGACCAGGATCATATGTCCCAATGGCCTCAACGTGTTCCTTACATTCTCGATTAGCGTAATCAGAATTGCTTACTTGTAGCAAGAAACTATTAAGAGTCAAGTGTTTTGTCATTGTCTATTCAATCATGGGTAGAACTGAATCAAAAAGTATCTGACTGGATAAGAGGAAATTTTAATTTTGGAGTGTATATAAGTGGGTGACAATTTTTTAATTCTGTAACTGAACTGCATTTGAATTTTTCCTACCTATTATTGTCAGCAAGGAAGTTCTACCTATAAGACTACCCAGAGCATTCAGCCTTCAAACCAACCCCCATGACCAGCAGTGTTTGCATTATTTAGCTAATACATGTAGCTTGCTAGTTGTCTAATTTTTTCAGATAGAAAATGGATATTGAAGTGAATTGGGAACTGTTACAGAACTACTTGAAGCCTACTTTCATTACTTTCTTGTTTTTTGAACACAACCACTGTAGCTGTAATTTGCTAGAAAACAGCAATTCTACAGCAGTAGATATATGAATTAGAGGGCATCAGCAGGTATTGATACAATCCCCAGTGGTAGCATGCTTAAAAGCTACATTTAAACAGCGACTTTTATCCTTCAGCATATTTCTATACTTATTTAATTAGAAAAGATTAATTACCACAGGGTTTTTATGGTCAAATACTGGTATCTGCCGACTAACAGAAACCCTGCTCCATGCAACAAAAATGCTCTGTATTACTTCATTGGCTAATACTGTATTTAAAACTGGAATTTGCAACACTTACAGCTCTGGAACCATATGGCCCATAGAGACCAGCATCACTTACTGAGGCCTAAGGACAAAAATAGAGGTCCACTATTAAGCAAAACCATTTTAATAAATGACACTATTCCTTTATTTATGCATGTTATTTAAAAAAAAAAACTATTGTGTAAATAAATGCATGCGCACTTTTACCTGGTGAACAAATGGCTCAGATGCAGTCACCACCTTCTAATACTAATAATAATCTGGTGCTGATATGCCAGATGATAAAAATTTTTCTTAATCTGTAAAATTCTTTTATTTCCCTGATATGCATCATTCTGTTATAGTATTATGTCTGCATTCCCAAAATATTGCAACTTTTTTCTTGAAATGCAGCAACTGAATTCTTTGAAGGTTATATTTAGAGATTTAGAATATTTAGATATTTTTCTCAACATATCCTATATATTACGACTAATAAAATTGTGACTTTTCTATTATGACTATTCTAAAAAATATTACAACTTTACTCTCAAATTCTTTATTTTTTAAACAATGGCCCTAATATTATAGGCACCATTTGTAGTCTAGCCATCATTAGTAATGTACACTAGAGCATTCATTTGTCAGTTGGACTAGCTAATAAAAAAAACTTATGTTTTGTCCACCCTGATATTCCTAGTAAAAACATTTATTAGAAATAATATACCCACTTTGCTTCATTATACATGTTTTTTTGTGTTGACACAGGGCCTGGAAGAAACAACATACAACCCCAATGCCAAAAAGGTAGGGACATTGTAAAATATAATAAAAACAGAGTGCACTTATTTGCATATCTTTTTTTACCTATATTCAATTGAATACAAATACAAGGCATTTAATGTGAAAACTGATAAACTTTTTGTTTTTTTGGTAAGTAGATTCTGAATTTGATGCCTGCAACACATGAAAAAGTTGGTGCAGGAGCACGTTTACCACTGTGCTACATTACCTTTCCTTTTAACACCACTGAGTAAGCATTTGGGAATTGAGAACACTAATTGTTGAAGTTTTGAAAGCAAAATTCTTTTCTATTCTTGCTTGATATAAGACTTCCTTTGTTCAACAGTCCAGGGTCTCCGTTGTCGTAGTTTGCACCTCACACGGCTCTGGTCTGCAGGGAGACCTGTCTAGTACCCACACTCTTACTTCGAAGCAACGCTGTTATAACAAATGTAGAATGTGGCTTGGCATTTTCATGCTGGAATAAGAAGGGACGTCCCCGAAAGAGACATCATCTGGATGGCAGGATGCGTCACTCCAAAACTTGTATGTACATTTCATGCCATGGGCACTAACACACCTCCATACCATCACAGATGCTGGCTTTTGAACTTTGCACTGTTAGCAGTCTGGATGATACTCTTCGTCTTTAGCCTGGAGGACATGACGGCCATGATTTCCAAATACAAATGTGGATTTGTGACACCACAGCACACTTTTCCACTTTGTCCCAGTCCATTGCAGATGAAGTGCACAGTGTGCCTGAGGGCTCGGAGGTCATGGGCATTCAATATTGGTTTTCAACCTTTGTTTCCCCTTATGATTGCCCTTATGATTGCCCCTTATGCCCAAAGATTTCTCTGGATTCTCTTATTTTAATAATATTGTGGATTTCACATGGTGAAATCCCTAAATTTCTTGTAATTATATGTTGATTTGCTGAAATATTGAGAAATTGTATGTTGGTGAACCTCACCCCATCCCTGCTTCTGAATGGCAAGGTCTCTTTCATACCCAGTGATAACCTGATAACAATTAATGTGTTTACCCGTGGGATGTTCCACACAAGTGTCTTTTGAGCATTCCACAACTTTCCCAGTCTTTTGTTGCTCTGTCCCAACTTTTTTTGCAATGTATTGGAGGCATCATCATATTCAGAATGTATATTTGTAATAAAGTATATTCAGTGGGTATATTTACAAAAAACAATAAAATGAAAAAGTTTCTGTTTGAATTGTAAATATCATGTCTTTAAAAAGGACATGCAAATCATTGCATTCTGTTTCTATTTGTTTTAAATAGCGTCCCAACTTTTTTGGAATCGGGGTTGTAGCTTAAAACATGGCATGCCCCTATACAACAGCACATTATAAATTAGATATAATTCTACATGGAAAGAATTTAAGGATAGACTGACCACACTGTAGCTACGCATCAGACCTGTGGAGGTAGCGCTCGAAGCCTGAAAGGGGTGGCGGAGGAGTTGTGAAGGTCGGGAGTACAACATAAGAGTACTGTGCAAAATGCTTAGGCACCCTGTTTCTTTTATTCTAATTTTGTCTTGGATATTTATTTTATGACTTCTGCATTATTAGGTCTGTAAAAATGTTTTAGATTTTCAATAATTTCTTTTCACACAAAAAAATAAATTACAGAAAAATGTTTGCATGTCAGTAAAGAAGGTACCAAATGAAGTAACAGACCACTTTTCAGACATATACATTATGGCATTTGGCAGATGCCCTCATCCACAGCAATTTAGAGACTTCAAAGCACTTCTGTATCAATTATACATCCTGATACTGTTTCACTAGGACAAGAACTAGAAGTACTATCAGTCTCTACCGGGGTGGTAATACAGTAAGAAACACAGACAACACAAGAATTTTAAGTACTACTTTAAGTACTCCATGAAGAAGTAGGTCTTTACTCGATGTTTAAAAACAGAATGAAAAACGGACAAAAGAATGAAAGCTGTCAGGGATTACCTGCAAAATCAGAAGCAAATGTGACCGGGGCAGATTATCCAAGATAGATGCAAATAAATTACTACTGATGCATTTTTAAGACAAAGGGTTGTCAGGACAAATACTGACATTGCTTAGTTTTGTTCTTTACATACTTATTTGTAAAAAATACTTAATTTCATTATGTTTGAAGGCATCTTTGCTTTCAATACTTTATATGTGCCCAAGACTTTTGCACAACACTATACATACTTGCATATGAATACATACCTATCCTTTTAAAAACAAATGTTGAAATACTTTCAGCCTTGTAACTACCATGTGTCACTACAAAATAGTTTTCCAACAGACAGAAAGAAAGACAAACCCAGGACTGATGCTTAGAGACAGTGGAGGAGAAGGGAGGAGGTGGTTTGGAGCTCTTTAGACTGCTGTATTTCCTTTGGTCATAGTACAATCCCACCTATGGTGAGTATATATCAAAAAGCAATCAGATCAAAGTGTGCAAATTTGTACAAAAAATATAAACAGACAAGGAAAGAAGACACTGAATATATAGGTAGTATTTGGACAGTGAAACAATTTTCATATTTTTGCCTCTGTACACAACCACAATGGATTTCAAATAAAGCCATCAAGATGTCATTGAAGTGTAGAATTTCAGATCAAATCAACAATTTGGTATATATGTACTTAAAAAGAAAGAATGAACTGGTGAATTCAGCAACACCAAAAGGCCTGGAAGACCACGGAAGACGACTAAACTGGATGATCGTAGAATTCTTTCCCTGGTGATGAAAAACCCCTTCACAACAGCTAACCAATTCAAGAACACTCTCCAGAAGGTAGGAGTATCATTGACAAAGTCTACAATCACAACACCTTCATGAATGTAAATAGAGAGGGTTTACCTCAAGATAAAAACCACTGGTAACATTCAAGTAGGGAAAGGCCTAATTGGACTGATTGATAACTTTGTTAGAAAGCCTGCTCAGTTCTGGAATACGATTCTTTGGACATATGAAACCAAGATTAACTTCAACGTATCAGAATGAAGGGAAGAGAAGAGAATGGAGAAAGAAAGGAAATTCTCATTATCCAAAGCATACCACGTCACCTGCCAAACACAGTGGACATGGGCATGTATGATTGCCAGTGGAACTGCATCACTGATGTTTATTGACGATGTCACTGCCAATAAATGAACCAGGATGAATTCTGAAGTATATAGAGCGATATATTCTGCTCAGATTCAGTCAAAAGCTGCAAAACTGATAGGACGTTGGACAAGGAAAATCAGCTTCTGGTGATGTCCATTTGTGTCAGACTTCCGGTGGTCATTGACTGCAAAGGATTTGCATCCATCTTTTAAAAATTATGCTTAGATTAATAATTTTGTTAGTTTGTCCAATTACTTTTGAACCCATGAAAATGAAGGGTCCTTGAATTAAAGCTGCAATGCTACAATTCAATGACATCTTGTATAATGCTACAATTCAATAACATACAAGAAAAGAAAGGCCACGTTAACCTTTACTAGAAAGTCTGCCCAGTTCTGGAATAAGATTCACTGGACAGATAAACCAAGATTAACCTGTACCAAAATTATGGGAAGAGAAGAGTATGGAGAAGGAAAGGAAGGGACTCATGATCCAAAGCATACCACATCAGCTGTCAAATATGGTGGACATGGGCATACATAGCTGCCCATAAAACCAAGTCACTGATGTTTATTCATGATATAAATGCTGATAGAAGTAGCGGGATGAATTCGTAAGAATATAGAGCTGTACTTTCTGCTCTGATTTAGTTAAATGCTTCAAAATTGAAAGCAACCCAAGAGCTTCTTAAGGCAAAGAAATGTAATGGTCTTAAATAGCTGAGTTATTCAACTCTATTAAAACTGTTTACTTACTGAAGACAGAAAGACCCAAGAGAAAAAGCAGAAACTGAAGGCTACTGCAATAAAGGCATGGCAAAGTATCTAAAGGGAAGTATCTAACTCAGAATTTTGTGAAATCCATGGACTTCTTTTCTTTGACTGCAAAGGATTTGCAAGTATTAAAAATGGTGCTTATATTTATGTATATGTAATTATTAATTATGTATATGTAATTAATAATTATACTTATATTTATGTGTATGTAAAAAATGTCTGGAATTCCTAAATGGCTAATGCAATATTTTTGTTAAACTCCTTAAATTCAAGTAGCAGTCATCAATTCTAATCGTACACTTTTGTCAGATTCAGCAAATATCTACTCATGATCTGTTTGCTGTCCATTCTGTGTGCATGCTGAAAAAAAGTTTGGTTTTCCTACACAGCCCTGGCTCTGTAAAAGGGGAGTCATTTTTAGTGTCTTTGCCTTGGCAATGTGTCTCAATGAATCTGGAGGAGGGGATTCTGAAGGAGCACTGCAGGGAGGTGTGTATTTTTTGGACTGTTGAGTACAAATATCAACAATCTTTATCCAAATTCGATGACCCCACCTTTAAAGCTCATAGTCAACACTTCAATCACAGCTTGATGGCTTCATTTCAAATCCACTGTCATGGTGTACAGAGGCAAAATTACAAAAACTGCTACTGTCCAAATACTTATGGACTTGGCTTTATTTTCAGTGCAAGATTAAGGTAATTAACCAAAGGCATTTTTCATAATGTTTTTTAACTCTAACCTTACAATGGGTTCCAATAATTCTGGAGATGAGGACAGTTTTACGTGGGTTTCAGTAAATACTTTGAGTTATGCAAGCAAATAAATGAATGTTGATTAAAAAAACCTGTCTATAATATATAGCCATATAATATTAAACAGTTGTTTAAAATAAATAATCATTAAAATTAAACTGCTCCTAAAAGAAATCACGAAACTCTACATAAATTCATTAATATACTGCAACATGATTACACTACATAAAACAGCATTATATTCCATATACCCAGAGTCATACTATTGTGGTTGGTCTATAGGGTCATTAAATAACAGGATGGCTCTGTAAAAATGGCAGGCAAACCTGTCAGTTTATATTTTTACAGAAGAAATAATAAAAAGAGAAATTGCTGTAAAATTGCACAGGAATTTAACCATTAATACACAAGCTGAAGAACACAAATGTAACAGTGATCCACAAGTGCAGGATCACAGCAGATGGGGTGTTAGACTAAGACATTAGTCTAAATATTGCTTGGAATACAGCAGGCACATTTTCCAAACAGTATATACACAAAACATGTCTAAAATAGTTTAACTTGTTGAAATTTATACTCAGAGTCAAAAGCACTGACCAGTAGGTCAGGTTTTTTCCTGAAGGTAGATTTCCTGTGAAGGTCATTATATACTGAGCTCTAAAAAGAAGAGAGTATATGATTAACTCATGCCAAGTGTGATTGATGAGTCTATGCTATGCAAATATAAACCATCAGTAGTTTAAACATTACTGAACTGATCAGGTTAGCTAAATCTGATATTTACATTTCTTATCACATAATACAATAGACAAATGTAGCATTCCCATTAATATTAAACCAAGTTCTAAAAAGGTTTATGGAAATATATTTGTTGCCACTATACTATGTGGTGACAAGTGTGAAAACTGTACACAGTAGTAAATAAAAACTAATCTTCAAACTTAAACCAGCGACCCATCAATCACAAATTTTATTTTCAATTCTATTGCTATTTTCTAATCTATTTCAGCATTTTCAAGTTTCATCAATTACAATGTTATAAATTATACCAGGTGAATTATACATACAGTGGAATGAGAGCTCTTCAAAGAGGAATTACTGCCATGAGACTGCAAAGAGATCAGCCACATAAAATATTTTTAACTCAAATAACCACCCATGCCAACGTGCAGTTAAAGGTGACAGAACATTTAGAGGATTAGTCAATCCAGACAACTATAAAAATGTGTCAACTAATGTGACAGTCCAAGCAATATGCTGAGTGGTGAAAATTAAATTAGATATTTTCTGTACTAAATTGCTCTTTCAGCAATAACTTCTTTAACCTGGACCAAAGTTCATAAATTCCTAATCATATTCTTTTTTTTAATACTTTTTATAGGTAAATGGGTATGTCTCACTTCTTTATGCCTACATTCAAGTGTTCATGCTAAATATGGCGCTATTGAGTAGTTATTGAAAACTAACAGACTTAACTTTCATAAGAGTAGTAGTCACATTAAAGCAGCTGTAACCAACATTGCTACAAAACTGCTAAAATCCACCAGGATTACACTACCAAACAAATAAATAAAATAAAAAAATTAAAAAATAAAAAAGGAAGCTTTTCTCCTTTTTCTTCAGGCAAAGCAAGCTGGTTTTTTGTTCTAACATCCTAAAAAGGTGGTTCTTAGAATAATTTCTGAAAGCCTCTGTTGTAAGGTCCTACATAGAACTTTTGAGCATTCCTCCAGGAAGACAAACAAAAAACTCTTTTCTAACTATTCATGCATGAATAACTGACAAGCAAGGAGGTCCGCACCCTTGCAGAAAAGTTTCCTGATTAAGTCACCTAGAATTTAGGAATTCACGGCCAAATAGACATATTTTATTCAAAGCATTGGTTTGAAAAATTGACTGCAGAATATTTAAAGTTGACCTGCCACACCCTTTTCAACTATTTTATAGTATTTTTTGAGATGCTTTTGTAAAGTTTGCAAGAAAATGCCATCGTTCCTTTTTCTTATGCCATTTTAGGATGTTATAAAAAAAACTCCTTAGTATAAAACAGGCTGAGTTTGGGGATGTGCCTTTAAATTCTGGGGGTGTGCCTATAAATTTAAAAATGTAAATAGTCTTGCTCTGATTGGCTAACATCTTGAAAAGAGAACTCTGTTAGCAGCACCCTCTCTGAACATGTGAGAAACTGAGGCATAACTATGAGAGGAAAACAATGGCTTCTGTGCAAGGATTTAAGCATTTTACATGAACTTGAGTTAGAAATGGAAGATTAAGTAGCGGACACCGAACCACCAGTGCCATAACTAAGACTACCGATGGCTGTTTTCAGTAAATTTTATACTTACTTTTAAATTCTACTATGGCATTGTTAATGTTCTTTACAATACTTTTCCAAAATAATAGCAGACAAATTAAGCCTATGCTACTCACTGCAGGGCTAACATATAATACAAGCTATATACAATACTACATACAGTCATATGAAAAAGTCTGGGAACCCCTCTCAGCCTGCATAATAACTTACTCTACTTTCATCAAAAAAGATAACGGT
>JAQQZU010024362.1:0-11585 GCA_030068025.1 Parauchenoglanis punctatus | reverse complement strand
AACCAACAGATTCCAGGGACAACAACTGAGATCTCTGTCCAGATATGTGCATTTCTAGGAACAGCTAAGATACTGCGCAGAACCCTCAAACTCCCAGGCCTCTGGTACAGGACCCGAGGTTGAGGAAGACACATACCACCCCCCTAAGTAGGGGAGGTGAGAGGAGGATTTTTTTGTGTGTGTATATATATATATATATATATATATATATATACACACGCACACACACACACACACAGAGTAGTCATTATTTTGCTCATAATTGGTGCTTAACATTATGGAGTATTTTGCTGTAATCTAATCCTTGCCCTGCTGTTTTCTGTGATGTTTGCAGTAGACAGTGTATGACTCTAAAAACATGTTATTAGATCCTCAGATCATATTGTGAAACTAATCCTGTTTCTGACTTGCTAAATAACAAGGTACCAGCCCTTCTGCTTTTCTTTCTGTCAGCTCCTAGATTCCACACCTAGAGTTGGCTGTTTCCATTATCACGTTATTCTTGTGCTGCTGTTTTATTCAAATGAATTCGTATTTTTCAATTTACAGTTCAACACTTTAGTATAGCAGTTCAGTGTCTTTCTCTTGCAGTTATAAATTGAAGTTACAAAAACTTTAGAACTGTGTCATTTATTATTAAGCAGTATTTCACCAGCAAGTATGCAGGAATATCGGCCTGGCTGTGATTCGGCCATTGCTGATTTGATATTGCTTTTCCACAGCAGGTCCATAAACAAGAAATGAAAATTGAGTGATATTTTGGACACAGTATGGCCGAATGTTCTCTTTATTTTTCCTCTGCTAGCAGAAATGAATCGCGAAGAAGCCACACTCACTTCATAGCTTGTCGGCTAGCTGGCTAGATAGCTCTCATTGATTTGTACATTCCTTGTTAAAGTTGCTTCCTGTAAAATTGGCTTCCTTTCTTCCTTTTAGTCTACATCTAACGAACTTTTACATGTTAAGTCAAAAATTATATTCCCAAAAATTATTATTTGCCATGTCTGCTGCTGATGTCCGTAACGCTGTTGTGGAAACTGTTTCATACTAGGAAATGGACTTTTTACATGTTGAACACCCAAGTGGAGTGGTGCACACGGTGAAGAGTCCCGGTGCGATTATAGGAAATATAAGTACTCTTGGAATGCCACTTGTCCAATCAAATTATTAATCTATCTGTAGTATAACGGTGAATAATTTGGCATTAGTTTATCTCGGTGTGCCTCTGAATGCTGTCCATGAGCTAGCTATGAGATTTTTGTTGCAGGATTTTGTTCCATCTTGGAACAGCTTTTCCAGGATTTGATGAGGTTTTTTAGTCAAAGCAGAAGAATCAATTGGTGGCATGGAAAATTTACAGCCGTTCATGCCACGTTTGCCTTTTTATGGACAAATTTAAAGCTGAAAATACCATGGGAAGATTTTCAGAATCATTCTTGCATCAGTCTGGCCTGGTCATGTTATGTTTGCGGTTTGTTTGTCTGTTTGCTCCTAAGCAAAATTGTGCAAAAAGTCCTGGCCTCATTTTCATGACACTTGGTAGCATGGGTGAAGGAAGAAACCATAAAATTTTGGAGCAGGTTTGCTTCACAGGAGGCCCGAATTCAGCTTCAGTATCAGTGATGACGCAAGATACAGCATTTGGGCTTGGTGGATGTCTGCGCGCAACAATGCCATACATTAGTTAAGTAGTGGCAAAACATAGCCAATGTAGAAATACATTGGAAATAAATCTAGACATATAAAGTGGAGTTCTCGTAGATGAGTCAACTATTGTCCTGCGCTCTCCAAGTGCCCTTCTGTAGTTCCAAATTATTTTTATTAAATCATAGACAGATGTTGGTCACATTTGTTCACCTATTTGTCATTATATTCTGCAGATATTTCCAGATATTTTGTCTGCTAAAACAGTAGAAATATTAGCTATTGTGCCTTTAAGATAAGATTGTTTTAGATTGTGCAGCAGTGCGATGAAAATGTCTACTAAAGGCTCAGTAGTTTATTGTGGAACGTGTTTGCCAAAATAGACTTTCAATGAAGCTTGTCATCACCAAGTGTGTGGCAGCTTGGGAAAACGCTTCACACAATGAAATTCTGACCTTTCCCAGTTTCTGTTCTTCTTTTTTTCCATTTCCTTAGCTGAACAGTATTAACAGTAGTATCTTACTGCATCTCAACAAGAAGTAGAGTTCTAGTATTTTAAAATGGAAAATGAATTGTTTCAGCTTGCATTGTGGCACATTTCTCTCCCCTAATCAAAGCATAAAATTCATTGTCAGTAATGTCATGTTTAGAAAGCTAGCAAGGTTTTAGATATTTTTAGGCAGATTTACTGGATTTACCACTGTGTTTGTTAAACTGGAATTTCACCTGATATGATCTTTGCAGGCTCAGAGCCAAAGCAGGTAATTAATAAAAGGATTTGCATGATGTTTTGATGAAATATATTAATGATGCCTTAGTACATCAAGCACATTTGCCGCGTCACAGCTTCTGAGGAACAATCCTGGAGTTTCGCATGTTCTCACTATGCCTGTGTCGGTTCACTCCAGGTTCTTTGGGTTTCCTCACAATTCTCAAAAACATGCCAGCAGGTGGATTGGCTTCTCTAAATTGCCTCTATGTGAGAATGAGCGTGTGAAAATTGTTTGTGAATGGTGTCTTCTGATATACTGGCATCACATTCAGGGTATATTCCCACCTCATGCTACCTCAGTGTTCACAGCACAGGCTCTGCATGCACAATAACCCTGACCAGGATAAACCAGTTACTGAAGATGGATATTTATGGGTTCTTAAAATTTGATGGGTCAAAATATGCTATAGATAGAAAAACACAATTTTGGTCCAAGCCCGATATTTCATCTTTTTTGGCGGGTTGCCAAATTTCAGCCACAGTGACGACCAGTGGGCTTCTGTGCACTGCCATGTATATTCTTTACATATTAACAATTCATGACCATCTAGGCTGACCTAAACGTTGTCTTGCATGCATTTAGCTCATTCTGTCTTATTTCCTTTTCAGGGCTGGTTCAGAGATGTGTGATCATTCAGAAAGATGAGAACGGTTTTGGCCTAACAGTGAGCGGCGACAACCCTGTGTTTGTACAGCTCGTCAAAGAGGGTAAGTGGATTTTCTCTTTCTCTCTCTTTTTCTCTCTCTCAGGATGGAGGCTGATGTGGCTTGGCAGCAGGTCAGCAGAGGAGCTGATATGTTGTGAGCACTACCAATTAGAGGAAATAAGAGGAAGCCTAGTGCAGGGTGAAAAAGTAGTAGCGATCCCTGTCCTGACAGCCAGTACTTTTTTACAAATGCAGTCAATCTTCAAACTGTCCCTTTCCGTAACAAGTCACATGGATCACTGGGATAAATCGATTACTTTTTAGTTCGGTGGTCAATTTCATATTCTGTTTTATGTTATGACGCAGAATTTATTCTGCTAAGACTTGCATTGGACATTACGAATGTTTCTGATATGGCGCAGAGGAGGAATGATTGAGAGTGTGTGCCTCTGTAATGACACACTCTAATGCGCCTGCCTGTAATATTGTTCTCAGCTTTATCCCATAATCAGCAGTTTATGCAGGGTGGAGCATTGAGCCACGTATGCTCTTAACTTGCTGTGAGAAGTGAATAGAACACGCTGTGCCTTTTCCATTTCATTTAATTACCGGTCATTTTAGCACATAAGTAATTCGTGAAAGCAATTTTCCTAATGAAGAAGGTGCATGGAAATGAAGTGTAATAATTAAACGTGACTTAGACACTTAGACTGTAATTAACGTATAATGTGTGCCTGTGTCCTCTCTTTGTAGATGGAGCTGCTATGCGTGCAGGGGTTCAGACTGGGGACAGGATCATTAAGGTACGTTTATGATGCACTTACAGAATAGATTTGGGTCGCCTCAGATGCAAAAATAGTCACAGGAGATTTATTACCAACCATTAATTACAGTGTTCTATGCACCTGAATTTGTCTGATTACTATTAATATTTCATTCACTTTTAGTAAATTTAGATCCCCTTTTAAGCCCATTTCCTATCAGATGATATTGGTGTTGTAAACAACATACAGTCAGTGTCCAGACTGGCTATTTAAAACAAAATCCGCATACTTGAGTGGCACACTCAAGATTTCTTTTTAGAAACACTACAAAATGCAATATAGTGTTTGCCCAGAATCTAAACAGCACAGCTATTTCAGTCATAGCTGGTGTTGGTTAAAATTTCATAAAGGTTCTACCTACCATAGAGCATGTGAGTGAAAATTTAACCCTATCCATACATTTAGGTGATCAAATAGCATGGTCACATATTTGTACATTATACTGAGCAAGCCAGTGAAAGAAAACACAGAAACCAAAGTTAAATAATCTTTAAGCTCATGAAAATATTATATGAAATGGAATACTTGAAAATGGTCAAACCAACAAACCCAGCTATTTGCTAGCACTTATTTATGGGACGCAGGGTTCAGTGTCCTCATGTGCATCAAATCAAATTAGTGATCTAGGTTGCACGTAGCCCGAGATTAGACGTATACTTTTGACTACATCTTCTGATGTTGATAAACTTCTCTGTGATGCACAAGCTGTGATTTACATGCAATCGTTCATAAATACATTTTTAAATGTGTAAATAAAAATTGTGTTAATAAAAGGAATCATAAAGTGGCGTCACCCTGAGCTAAGTTGTTGGTAAAGGAAGTACTGACATTTCTCTGGATCAGCAGGTTCCCTATCTTACCCTAGAGCACCACAATCTGCACATTTGAGTGTTCTCCTTGCTCTCACACACCCATGTTGACTCAGAAAGAGACTGTTGATCAGCTGATTAGTTGGATCAGGTTTATGAACCAGGAAACAACAAATAAGCAGGGCAGGAGTACTCCAGGACCACCACTGTAATTCTGCATCTCACCACATGAAAATCTATGTTCAGTCTGCCACCTGCTGGCCACAAATGTGCATAACAAGCATAAGCACTGTGAAATACTGGCATATATTAAATCTGTGGATACAATTAACTATGTAGAGTAAAAAAAAAACAGCTGGTGGTATGCCTCCAGACTACAAATGAATCAGTACATCAGATAATCAACAGGCAATTTAAGATATTAGGTAGCTATTCTCAGCAAGGATATGGGTTTATGTTCTTTTTTTAAATAATGATAGCAATATGCTTGAGGCAGAATTTCAAAAACAAAATGTTTTATAAATTTATTTTAGTTTAACATATTTATTATTTTCATATGTTTGTCTCTCTCCTTTTTCTTTTTTTTTTTTTCAAGGTCAATGGCACTTTGGTGACACATTCAAATCATGTTGAAGTGGTGAAGTTAATCAAATGTAAGTTTCGAATTGTAATGTTTGCGTAACGTTTAATCTAATCTCTTGTATTCAGAGCCAGCATTATGTACAAGAAAATCCTAGCAGACCGATTGACAAACCCTGAATTTTATTACATAATAGGTTCAAAATATGTGTGTCTGTGGACAAGATTGACAGTTGCTTTTTCCAGTTATAAGCCATGTAACAGTGAATAAACAGCTAGGCAAAATCTGTTGTGGCCCCTACATAATAATAAACAGCTCCTCTGTTTTTTTACATACCAGTGAGACCAGAAGTCACACTGTCTTGTTTTCTGTTAGCTCACAAGACTAAGACTTCACAGGTGAAAGTTGACCTACAGTTGCTATAAGTCTACACACCTTAGTGAAATTGAAACTGAAAGGGAATTTTTGTGATGTAAAGGAGTAACTCAAGATGATATCTGAACATTTTCCATCTTTGACTTCAAAGTCTACAAATAGATAATTATGAGGACAAATAAATCAATAAAAAAAACTAAAAAAACTGATTGCATAAATATGCACATTGCAAAATACCATACCTACTGTGAAGCATGGTGGCAGCATCAGCAGTTGTGGACACTTTTTAGTCAAATTTAGTCAAAATGGATTAGGGAAATTATGGCGATAATGATTATAAAGCTATTTTGGCACAAAACACACTGACCATTTTAAAAAGCTGAACATGAGGAGGAATTTTAACTTCCAATTACTTCAAGCACGCATTCAAGCCAATCAGTGAATGGCTTCAGAGAAGGAAGCTCAAAGTCTTAGTATGGCTTAATCAGACATAAGATTTTAATACCACAGAAAACTCATGGAATGACCTAATGAAAGCTAACAAAATGAACTTTATATTTGTAATGAATAGTGGGATAAAATGACAAAATCCATGAATGCAAAGATAATAGAGGTGTATTCAAAAAGACTTACTGTTGTATTAAGTGCAAAGGGTGTTGCCACAATATTAGTAGAGATTTGCATACTTAAGGCCTGTTTATACTTGATGCATGACTGTATGTGCACAGAAAAAGCAGAAATGAGAGTGACATTGTTTAAATACTTTCTGAATGTCAAACTCTGACCTTGCATTCAAACGTATTTCCATTTTTTATATTGTATCTAGAACACTGGTACCCAAAACAATAAGTTTGAGGGCCTGATGAAAGGATTTTAAAATCTTAACACTAAACTTAATAGGAAAACCAGTTCCCAATAACTGGGTATAATATTACGTAAGTATGCGTTTTGAGATAGCTTTTTTTAGTCAGTGGTGAACACAATGTCACATTGCTATACTGCCTGCACTGTTGCACCGTGCAGAGGTGTAAATGTGATGCTCCAAATGACTGCAGGATTCATGCAACAGCCATTCTGCATATGGAAAGGCATCATTAAAAGCAAAAAGCAGCCTTTATATAACTAGGGCTTTGTAGGATTTAGGATTCCAAGGATTTTGCTTAAAATATAGCTGTGCGTTTTTCTCTTGAATTGTATTGCGGTCAAGGTTCAGGGTTCCAGACTTTTCCACTGGTTGCACTGGTGCTACCAACTTTCTCATTTGGTCCACACAGTGAATTCGCCTCGCTGACACACACAGCAAGCAAAATGAACTTGTTCCAATTTTAAGCTTATCTGTTCTAAATTTGAACAAATCATGAAATACAAACACGTAGTTGCAAAAAGTGTGGTAAGTGTGATTAAAAAGTGATTAGCAGTAAACGATGTACGTACCTTTGCTAACTGTTTCAGGTTTCATCATCAGTGCGCCATGTAGCTGTATGTAGCTGATGATTAAAGTGCAGGTAGCGAGAGACAGGCTGAATCAATGGGGGGGACAAATGCTACTCTCTACCTGAATGTCTTTCAACCACAAACGCAGTACCCGGGCCGGAAGGGCACCAAAACAAATGACGTTCATGCACTCGCACAAATGCAACCAGCTGAAATTTTAATTCGCACGCTTTCAAAAAATGGTCACAATCTGGAGCCCTGAGGTTGCATTCAATTTGGAAAATCTTTTGCAAGTCTTACTTTCATTCAGGTTTAGTTTTACGTCACAAAAAATGGCAATTTCTGTAAGAGTGTGTAGACAGTTTATGTGCCCTCTAGGTAAATATGGCATGGCGTGAAACTAATCGTTTCCAGAAGAATATGCATCCTGCACCTTTTCCCTCTCAATGAATTGGCTTCTTGTCTGACTGCTTCTTTAGCTGATGATAAGAAAAGCATAGTTTTCAGGTGTGTCCTGTACTGCTGTAGCAAGAATTTATAGATGCTACAATTTAAAAGGTAGATGTTGCCATATTTGTATGTTATTATAATCTACCAGTGCAATAACCTCTACTGATCCTACTGCTTTATTCCCTTCAGCGGGCTCCTTTGTGGCCCTCACCGTGTTGGGCCGACCACCTGGGTTACCCCAGATCCCTCTTTCAGAGGTAAATCTGAACCTAGAGTCACTAGAGGGTAATGGAGCATCCCCTGTCTCTTTCCCACGTTCTCCACGACAGATCCGGGGCAGGCGGGAATACAAGGTAGCAAAACACAACACCTCATCACTACTAACCGCAATACCGTCAGGCCCCGTCTGTTTTCTTCATTTCCAGAGTGGACCTGTGCTTATCAGTGCAAATTAATCTAGTTGGCATAAGCAGTTTTGCTTTTATTTACTTTTTCTGTTTATTATGGTTTGTACCAAAATTGTAAAGGGACCATGAGGGTAGGATTTGTATTGGAAACAAATGGAGTTCTTCTAATTCTCATGATTTTTTTTTTTACCCTGTTCATATCTCCTGCCTTACCCTGGATCATTTCAGGAAGAGAACATTGTCATGCACTGCCTTAAATTGGACAACTTAGAGAAGAAGCTGACTAAAGAAAGACCAGAGTTCCAGGTCAGAATTGCCCTGTTGATTATTCTAGGTTGAGGATTAAAGGGGGAGTCATCGATCCTATAGAAAGATTGTTGATATTTGAGTTTGGCAGCAAAACAAATACCTCCCCTCCCTTCAGTGCTCCTTCAGAAGCTCCGCCCCAAATTCATGGACACACATCGCCAAGGCAAAACGTTAACAATGACAGTCTCATCGCACTTGCCCCTTCCTCCGTCCTGTGCATGAGCACAAAAACCCTTTACATCTCATTGGCTAGAATTCTGTTGTGTGACTCGGTATGAGCCACTTTTGGTTTCATATTTGCAGAGCCAGGACTGTTTTTTTTTCAGCTCACACACAAAACAGACAGCTGGTGGACCGTGAGGAGATTTTTTCCGAATTTGACAAAAAGTGTTTTAGGTTAGAATCGATGACTGCACCTTTAATTGCGCTGCAGCATGATTATGTATTCTGTAACTATTGTCACTCATTATTGCCATTTCATTGCACAATCGATATTGCAGCGTCCTGCACTGTTTATAATACTGTGGGTGCTTTCACATACAGGGTTCTGTTTTAAATATGTCATGTAGCCACACTGCTCAAAATATGACCTTGACTGATAAGAATGATGCTTTTCCTGTTGTGGTCTAACCACTAGCTGCAGCTGCTGTTGAAGATCGCTGAGGAGGAGCTCTTACAGAGCTCATCATTGGTCTATAATGAGTGTGATACTATACGCCATTACCGTGGATTTCTTCATGCATGCTGGCTGGAGATTGGATGTTGACCTTTTTGAAGAATTCTGTAGGTGTAATTTTTTTAAGGTTGGCATGGAACTAACTTCAGGCTATCTTTTTGTACTTGGCTTGTAGGACATGAAGGAAGAGTATGTCAAAAATCCCACCCTCCGGCTGCTGAGGGACATCCAGGAAGCGAAACGAAACATGCACAGAGCTACACAGGTATTACACTTCCCACAGTGACTACATTAAAGATGTATTTCAGACATTTTTATACGAAGTGACTTACAAGTAAGGCTGAATACAGTCATAGATACATAGAATACAGTTCTACCAGCATTTCTGTCCATTAGTTTAATGTAACTACAATGTCTTTATGAAATATATGTTTTGCATACACATTGATACTCTAATTTAATATTTTGTGGCTTCATTAAGTTATGTGCACAGTTATCTCTTGGTGTACAAATTATAAGCAATAAAATGCAAAATAATAGTACATGCTGGATCAAGTGCTATTTTATAAGCTGCCAAATAATGAGCCATATTTTTAAATTAAAGCAAGTTTGCAGTGTGATAATTACAACTAGTACTGTATACAGCAGCATATTGCCAGTGTACTAAACTCCTATTTAATTTTTATTTGACTGCGTTCCATCATCTCATATATATTTCATATATCGTCATTATTAGTCTTTTTTTTTTTTTTTTTTAGAAATTTTCTTTCATTTTGATTGTTTCTTGCCTTTATGTTATATTTTGTTTAAAAGCAAAGAAAGTGATCAGCTTTTTTACTCCTCATTTTCTACCCTACAGTTTTTTTTGGGTTGGGGGGTGCACACAAATACCTGCATAGCACCATTCTTGCAGCTTTGCTGTTAACATAATAGACTTGGAGCTGCTGTAGGTGAATCTCTCCCAGCTGACTGTGCCAAATGCCATCAGTCAGTGGATCAGATGTATTGACGGACATGAGACAACGGGCGTGACTGGAGATAAAACAATTATAAGTACAGGAGCATTTCAACTCTTGCCTCTTCCATTCAGTCTTAACTCCTATACCTCCAGGGAATCATCTGTGAAAAACTGCAATTTTTGTGCTCATTTCTAATGCAATCATTGAGTCCGTCCTCACCTCATCAACAACTGTACAGTTCAGGTCCTTCACTTCACAGGAACGAGTGCATAATCAAGACAACAAAAGGGTTCATTAGATGTAATCTGCCATCTCTTCAGGACATTTACAACAGAAGGGTCAGAAATCGTGCATGCTCATCAGCCATAACGGACAAATGGCACTTTAGCCTGAAAGCAGCGTCAATCTTCCCTATCTTCACATGGATTTAATCAGGAAAATAATGTACCCTTTACTATGGTCATTGCACAATCAATATTACATTGTATGACAACGTCTGTAATATTGAGTAGATTTCTTTAAAAATGCACATTTTTTTTCTTGTACATATTTAGATAGTCAATATTTTTACAGTATACTTCCTGCTTGTGAGGTATAATTTACCATATTTATTTTTTTTAGGTTACTACATTTGGCATTCCTCTTGGCAGACATTAACATGTATTGGTTGTGTCATATTTTAAATGTTAAATGATCTGTGAGTAAGCCATGCTTTATAATTATTTTGTGTGTAAACTGTTGTAATGGCTGGGAGCAAACTTGATCAGGATTCAGGCTGTAGAAAACATGAAAATGTTTTCAAGAATTGTGTTTTTTTTTTTATTTTTTTTTTATAGCCCTCACCTATGCTTCCTCTGAGACATGTGAAACCAGCCACTGAAACTACACAAACTGCTGCTCTTGCAGCATCACAGGACAGCTAAATATACTTGAGGGAAAGTGCTATCTACCCTCGTCCAAGTACAGTCCTCTCTTGTATTACAGCTTCTTTTATTCGTTATTTGTTTTGGGGGTTTTCTATCTTGACAGTCATGTTCAAGTGGGTAAAAGGCTGGTAATTGACTTGGCCAGTCTAAAACCTTCCACTCCCACAGCCGAGTCTGTTTTGGATCACTGTCTTCCTGCATGAACGAGTTCCTCTCAATACGACTGGATGTGTTTCTCTGTAAATTGGCAGACTGAATGTTCTGTCGACCTCTGTGGCTGAGCATGTGTGCATGCACATGTGTGTTTTCACCACTCATTCTCGTGTTGGTGTGTGTGCACACGGAACAGTGTGAGCTGGTGCTCGCATGCACTTTAATTTTATAAAGATGGTGCTGCATGGGCAGAAATGGAGCACAGTTGCTCAGTGAATGGAGAATTGTAGTAGGCTTCTAATAATAATAAAGGAGATGCTTGAGAGCAGGCTTTATTTCAGCTATAGGGTTTTCTCCCAGAACTCGAAAATAAACTGCAGTAAAGTTTTTATGTTTTCACTGAAGAGTTTTCCTGCCTTGTGAGTGTGTGAAAGAGTGGGTGTGTTGAGTTTGACTTGGGAATGACCAGCCAGATGTTTCCCCATTCCCCATGCTTTCCGGGCCTGCCTGACCCATCCCGGTGTCCTACTCCTGGCTGAAGTTATCGAATCACCATGAACAGTCTTGCACTTTAAACCTGAACCTAGTATTAAGTGTATTAGTTGTAATTGAGCTATACA
>JAQQZU010024361.1:0-11588 GCA_030068025.1 Parauchenoglanis punctatus | reverse complement strand
ATTTAGAGTAGCCAGTTGACCTAATCTGCATGTCTTTAGACTGTGGGAGGAAACCGGAGCACCCGGAGGAAACCCACGCATGCGGAGAACATGCAAACTCCGCACAGAAAGGCACCCTGAGTGACCCAGGACCTTCTTGCTGTGAGGTGACAGTGCTAACCACTGCACCACCGTGCCGCCCTTACTGTATACCACTGGTGTTTAATAGTATCCACAAAGGGCCGGTGTGGGGCAGGTTTTCAGCAGGAGCCACACCTGATACTCCACTGAAACACAAGATCAACTGATTACACAGCTAAAATCAGGTGTGTCTCCTGCTTGGGTGGAATGCAAACTTGCGCCCACACTGACCCTTTAGAGATAATATTGGACATCCCTTTTATATATGCTTGAATTTAGGCCATGAATAACTAAGTATTCAACTTCAACCAGTGTACATCTTGGAAAACTGAAAGCCATAACAGCCTTGTGAGAATTCTTTCAAAGCCTGAATGGTGAGAATTGCACTTTTTAGATGATCCCTGGACGTCTCTTCTAATATTTAAAGCGCCGATAATCTTTATTTATGCTGTATTGTTATTATTATTATTATTATTATTATTATTATTATTAGTAGTAGTAGTAGTAGTAGTAGTAGTAGTACTGGTAGTATTCGGGTGTAACGTGATAGGGCTCGTCACATGTGCATGGACTCTGTCTGGGGTTCGTCTTTTGTTAGCAACAAGCTGACTACGATAAAATACATTCCTCCTCAAACAGCAAATTGTATAGTTTTAGATTTAACAAGCGAACATGTCTGTATGTTGATTGTTCTTCATATGTACAGTATAACCCATACATTTTCACCATATATACAGTATAGCTCATTTAAACGTAAGAAGCGCTATTTTTTTTTTTACAGTTGACGTTGTGTGACGCCATGTTTCTTTGACGCCACTGGGAATTTCAAGCTGAGGGGCGTTTTCTTTGGTTTTTACTGGTTGGAGTTTGGGAATCCAAATCGCGAGCTGAATGAATTTTATATTATATATATATATGCTGTTTAAAATTCCAGCAGTCGACAATGTAGGACACCACGTCTTCCTGATTATTATTTTCAGAGACACGTAATATTCCGGACCCTGGGTTGTTCACTATCCTGCTCAGAAAACGCATACAAACATGCGTGTAATCATTCAGGGGCGTGTATTTAAGAGACAGAAGAGAGAATCACGAACATGCAGCCAATATGCATCGGAGAAAAACTATTGCACTAAATGCGTTTATTGCATCAACCGCATCTCGTGTCTAATGTTATATTCTCGACACAGCCATAACTGCATACTGGAGTATACTGGAGTATGTAGGAACAAAAATAAAACTGTACGTTATAATGTTTCTACTCCTACATCATACAGCTGCTACAAATACTAAAGGAAGGAAAAGTATATTTCCTTTATTATACATAAGGATAATGAAATTTACATACTTAGATTTACGTTATTTGCCTTGTAATAATAATAATAATAATAATAATAATAATAATAATAATGATAATAATAATGATAATAATAATAAAGACTATGTAATATCAGGCTCTGATAATTACAACAATTGAGTATTTATAAGACAAATAATTATCACCATGCTTGCTATTATAACTGTTGCTTAGCTTTACATAGTTTCTAATTAAAAAGCTATGTGTTGCTTAAAATAAATATTTTCCTGACCTTTACTTTTCCTCCGAAGGGGTATTGTGGGGATGTTGAAGGTCTTCATCGTGAAGCCAATTTTTTTCTTCTTTATAGAAGCTCTTCTGTGAGAAAATGCAGTCGTGTCTCTTTTTGTTGTGTGGTGCTGCCTCTCTTTGTGATCCTTTATACATCCCAGTTAGGTCATCAGGGAGGAGGGTTTTGGGGAAATGCCCACAAAGGCAGACAGGAAAATCAGTTTCAGTTTCCTTTATTTTTCCTTCCACTCTAATCAGTCTCTAACCAGTGGTCAACACCCCTGGATCTCAACCCTGGAAGTCAGTCTTTCTATTCAGTTCTGATACCTCAGAAAACAGGTCTAATGAGTCTAATGATAGACAGAGTAGTTTAGAGTAGATTAAATCAAATTTTTTTTAAAAATGTTTAAGCAAGAAGACATGATGGAACATCTGAAATCTAAATTAACCTATAGTCAGTGGATCATGATAACGAGTGATACAGGCATGAGTGTTATACTGCTGATTTTGTGCAATATTTTGAATGGACGTTTTGGCTACACTATTCAGCCTAATGAATGTGACAATATGAGCATGACCCTTTTAACACACTTAGCACTGTTTGACTCTATAATATACAGTTGTCGGAAAGTAATGACTCATAATCGCACAATCTGGTATCACCCACAACAGAATAGATTTCCTTGTGAGTTCGGTTCCTCTCAAGGTTTCTTACTCATTTATTTTCAGGGTGTTTTTCTTTCCCAACATCCCCTTTGGCTTTAGGGATCTAAAAGTATATCAAGATTTTTGTAAACTTGCTTTGTGACAATGTCCACTGTTAAAAACTCAATATAGATAAGATACAATAAAAATATCACTCTTCCAGACACTAGGTTTTTGTGACACTCCGTTCAGACACTGATGTGGAGACACAGGATCCGACACTGATAAGTATGAATATGAGACAATAGATCTGAATTTCAGCTTTAATATTCTGATATGTCCATGTGCATTAAATGACTTAAACATGGCACCTTTTCCTTGAACTCACCTCCTTTTCAAATGCATATGATAGAGAGTTTTTATAGTTGATCAGTTGTGCCCTGTCAGATTGATTCTATAAACAATCAATAGCTCTGAATGTCTACTCTTGGTTTGAGCCCTGTGTTTACTGTGAATACTACATTTGTTCTTCCAAGGATAAATCAATATGAAGACCAGACTGCTGTCAATGGGAGAAAACTTCTGTGTTGTCCTATATGTAGCACCCTGGTCATGGAGGAATGTTGTCTAGTTTCATTATTTACTGTATCATCTGTATATGGTTGAAATGACAATAAAAGCCACTTGAACTTGAAAGCAAGCAATTGAACATACATTTCACTTACTGAAGTAAAGACTGGGAGAAGGGAGAAACGCTGATCTATCTATCAAAATTTTCTGATCTATTATCTCATATTCACCTTTTGATCTCAAACCCAGCCTTCAATATATAGTAAAAACAAAAGAATTGGCTTTGCCGTTCCAATACTTTCAGAGGAGACTGCGTATTAAATCAGACAAGCAGTCGATGGTGCATCTAAAGTCATATTGGAAAACAAAGGATGAGCCAGGTGCCTAAAACAATCTGTAATCATCCAAACCCATTGTCTTCTTGGGCATTCCTAACAAGATTTTTGGCCTGTCAATGTTTTAGCTGCCCAAGTAGATCATAAACAAACATGCAGCCACTGTGAACAAATCATTCCAGTAATTTCATAATTCACTTTGTAACCAGTCCAGATTCTAAAGACACTCTTTATGAAGCCAGATCATTTCAATGACTATCCTATTTCCTGTTCACTCAATCAAGGGTCTCACAGGGTGCACTAGGTCAGTGTACGTACATAGGCTTCCGAGCCCACAAGGCCCAAATTGTAAGTTTTTTTTACATCAAGAGCTATCAATAGCACAGAGAAATGACAGTGAAGAATGAATCTGACATGCACTAATAAACTGTTTATAAACTTATTTTTACGCTAGTAAGTATAACAACAAGGTAAACTTCTTATGGAACTCATTTTTGTATGCTATAAGCATGTGGGCACCTGACCACTGAAACCCATTATGTGCTTGTTGAACATCCCATTTCAGATTTAGTCTCCCTTTTCCGTTATAATATCCTCCACTCCTTTGGGAAGACTTTCTGTTACATTTTGGAATGTGACTATAGGGATTTGTGCTCTTTGCCGTTAGGGCTCTGTTCGGGCCACTTGTGTTCTTCACTCCTAATATAGCACACCATGTCTTTATAAACCCGCATCTTAGTGTCAGTGAAGGGAAATCTTAAAATTACAGCATACAAAGACATTTGAGATAATTCTTTGTACTTTGTGGCAAGGCCTCATTTTGAAGAAGGCATATGTATGGATGTGAATGTCAGGTGGCTACATAGTTTTGGCTATAAAGTGAACTTGCAGCATCAAGATATTATTTTGCTACCGTAGGTTTGGGAATGTTTGAACTTTTCATATGTATACCTATAGAACAGTGTATCTTTGTAAAGAGTTGAGGGTGCACTTTGATAGTGGGTGACACTGTGAGTTACAGTGGGGTAATAATAAACTTTTGGAATCACAATCTGCATATTATGAATTATCAGAGCAAAACATGTGTGGTCTGTTGTTTTCCATGGGGATTTAAAATAACTACTTCCTTTTGCTGCTCATTATTCATTGACTAAAACAAACCCTGCCTGTCTGCTTTAGCCATTTAATATTGTTTAGAGTTTATTCATTTTGTGTGTATGTGTGTGCATGTGTGTGTGTGTGAGTGTGTGTGTGTGTGTGTGTGTGTGTGTGTGTGTGTGTGTGTGTGTGTGTGTTTACCCAGGGCAGGCACATTTTTCTGAATGTTGTCTTTTTTTTTTAACTAAGTAGTTAACAAGCCTGATTTATTTCTGTGACTCTACATGTACTCTGATTTAACCCTTAATTTTGGTCCATCAGTTGATCCCCCTTTTAAATAACACATATAAAACCACATATTATTGAAGAAACATGTCCAAAAGGAAACATATGTTAAACCTACATGATACTGTGAAACTACTGCAGGTTTCATAACTTCTAGATTTCGCTTGTGGAAACGTCTTTTTGACTGGCAGCCCCGCTTGCTGTTTAAGGCTGCTTTATTTAGATCTGTAAATGGCACCCTGTGTTCTTTCCAAATAAAAAAGGATTTTGGAGAAAGCTGTGGCTCAACAACTCTGTAGGTGTGAATAGAGTGTATTTTGGGCTGGTTTACAGATGTGCCATAGGACAGATACATTACTGGCTAAAGAATTCAATAACCTTGTGTATGCTTTTTTGGTATTCCTGTACTTGAGCGCAACATTTTACACCAATGACCATGATATTTTATTGGACAAGCTAAGTCTGTTTAAACAGATAATTTCTTGCCTGTTTTTAGATCATAATCGACAGTTTGTTACTAGTTTATTTGCACTAATACAGATTCTTTAAAGTCTAAATAAGTTTTATATGGTATCCTATTGCATTCCCTTTATATCCAGCCCCTTGGACAGGTAATTAAGAAATATTGTTGGCCATTGAGTATAAATGTACAATTTTACTTTTCAGCTCCCCCACACTTAACATGGAAGAAGAAAATGGCATACAAACGTGAAGCAAAAAGAAACTTACTTCTCCTAAATTCTGAAAAACAAATTTACTGATGTTAGATGTTAAGTTTGCTGTCAGTTAGATTGCTGGTTGTGCCATAGATGTTGGTGAGTGGTCTGTGACACTAGCACTAGTATAAAGGACCTTAGATGCTGGTTTATCATTTGGTTCCCATGTAAGTAGTATCTTTCAAACTGTGTTTTTAATTCCAGAAAATTATATGCAACCCTACATGATGCGGAGAAACTAGTCTGTGTCCAGCAACAAATGAAGAAGCCCAGAAAACAGTGTAAGTTACTTCTGTACAAATTACTGACTTTGCTTGTCTGACATGATTCAGCTGAAATCTGTGATTCAGGAGCTGAGACCACACTACTTAGTACTACTTAGTACTACTTACACTACTCAACAAAGCTCTCATTATAACCAAAAAACTAGTCATCCTACTCCAGGAGTAGAATGGGGGTGTCTAATATCAGCAAGACTGAGCTGCTGTATATCCTTGGAGCCATCAAGATCTTGTGATCTCCATGGACAACATTCAGACCACACCATCTGTCACTACATTCATCTTTGGAGTAGTTCTGGACAACCAACTGTCCTTTTCGCCTCACATCACTAATCTGACTTGGTCTAGATATGGATTTCTCCTTTACAACATCATGAGGATCCAGCCTTCCCTGTCCACAGAGGCCACTCAGATTCGCCTTCAGTCCTGTTTTCAACCTCTCACATTAATCCCACCCCACCCTATTGCTGTGTTCCCTCAACTGGCTTGGCAGCCTGTAGCTGTCTGCATCAGATTTAAAACACTGATGATTTCCTACAAAGCCACAAATAGACCAGTGCCCACCTACTGCCTACACCATGCTCTACACCATGCTCTCTTCAAGCTGCAGGAAAGCAAGTCTTGACTGGACCCACCAATCCTCAAGATACAAGTAGGACATGCATCTTCATGCATAAGGTGGTAGAACGGACTTCCCTTGGCTGTCCGAACAACAAATCAAGATCAAGCACTTAACACTTCCAGTTCCCTTGTCTTGTGCAACCTTGTGCAAAAATCCCTTGTCTTGTGCAACCTTCTATAATAGATACATAGATAGATATTTTCCTCTTGTCATCTCCAAATTGAGGTTAACTGAGTAATATATCTATACATGCCAAAGACCATATTCACCTTCAGTTTATTCTGGTCAGGGTTACAGTGGATCATAGGCACACTGAGTACAAGGTACAAGTACATCCGCTGTTTGGGAAGCGAGTTAATTTCACATTCATACACACCTAGGGCTAATTTATAGTTGCCAATCTACATACTAGCAAGTGTTTGTGAGGTGTGAGGAAACCGCAGAACCCAGAGAAAATTCATTCAGATTACTGTTCACTGAACATAGTGTTACACATGTAAGACAGATCACTCTGTAAACTGCAGTTTAGTAAAAGTTGCTGTATTGCAACATAGATAGATAGATAGATAGATAGATGTCTTTTATAAAGGAATATACAGTACATGTTACATTTTACATCTCACAGTTCATTTTCCTTTATAGCATTTAGCTTGAGAAGTGTTTTGTAGTCACTATCAAGAACACATCCTCATGCTAGTTCACTATGTCAGAGACAAAGAATGTCATCAAGCTAAAATCTTGTTAGGGGGATGTCCTTACAGCAAGAAAAAAATGCTGGGGGATGTTTTTATGGATGAAATATGTGCTAATGCAGAAGCACTGCACGTGAAGACCAAGAAACTGAAAATGATTTTAATAATTTAATAATCATGTGTTTGTTCCCCTCTTTGTTTCACTTTTGTCATAAGCATTATAACTTTATAAACTTTTGCTTGCATCCTGTTTTCTCCAACTCTAACCTGTCTGTGTCCTTGACAATTTATTTTACCTCATCCTTTTTACCTCACAATTATTTTTGCATTATCCTGCAATTCATCAGAATCATTTTTTACAAAAATTACAGTTTTTACAGAAAAATTTTGAAACATTCTGCACTTGTGTGGAAAAACACATTTATTGCATCAAGAAAGGAAAGTGTCCCTTAACTTAGTGAACTATTCCAACTTGCTTAGGAACCAAATCTCTGCCAACTTGTATTTGTTCTGGAGAATTTGCTAAGGGTGGTGCAGAATATGTTTGTAATTAATCATTACTTTGCTGTGCCAAAACAAATTATTTCTACTTTTTTCCAAGCAGTGCTAAATATTGGAAAATTGCAATAAGTTATATGTATTTTTGTTTATTGTGAAGAAGTTTAGCACCATGCTCTTTTTAATATCATACCCTAGATTCCATTTGTCCACAGGATGCTCACTAAACCTAGATAAGGGAGGCAGTTCCCAAAACTAATCAGCTTTAGCGATATCTACAAAACATTGAATTATTAATTAGGATTGGGTGCAGTTGCATGACATGACTTGCATATATGAACTGCACCAAGATAAGATGGACATTCAACAAAGCATTCATCTATTCCACAAGGCCCTAAGTATGTGCTACAACAAGAGAAACATTGGCAACCCCAGTGCATTTTCAGTAATCATCTCCAGAGATGCTTCCAGTATCAGGGCTGTGAGAGAAGTGTTACACAACAAAGCCACAGCTCAACTGTTCCAAATGTGCTTGGAGACTATAATCTGAGATTATCAGGAAACTAATGTAGAGCTTTACAATGCTTCAATACTAATGTGTAGAATGTAACAGCTTTTGGAAAACAATGTGTCCTTAATGCCCAGTTTGGGTTGCTCTGTAATCGATCTGATACATGCCAGAAGAGGATGACAAAGCCTTTTTATAACAGGGGCTTATGTCACAATAACTTGATCCATGCTTTTACCCAAGAGAATAGTTCCGAAGGACGTCTCAAATTTCATTACCACATCTGGCAGCCATTTGTACAGACTATGCATGTTGTTTCTTCAATTTAGAGAGCAGCATCTACATGACATCCCCAAATACAGCATGGGAAGGGAATACATAATTTTTGAAATACCATAATTTTTTTAAGGTAACAATTTACTGTGTGAGTATTGTTCACAGAAAGAGGTAGAACACAGCAACAGTAATGTTTTTTTTTTCTAGACCATTTTGTGTGTTTGAAATAGATATCTGCCCAGGAAAACTATGAGATTGTAGAGGTCAGAAGCTACAGTTTGAACAATGCAAATACTTTATTTTTCTACATTATTGTCAAAAACAGTGCCCTCTGAGTGAATAAGAGGAATACTGAGGATATGACCAAGGCAAATGCAGTGACCTTTCAGCCTATTCTGTATGCATAAGGCAGCCTGTGCTAAATACTGCTCTGCTTCCCGGAAAGCACATGGTTTCTCTCCATGTCTATCCTTATATTTCAATCTATTCCAAGTCGAGGCCTGCTCTCTCTCTCACCATTAGAGTGGAAATTCTGTTTAGCTGTTGGAAAGCCCCTCACATGTCACTGTAAACCATTCACACATTCATGTTCTTTAAGGCATTAAACACAAGGATAAAAACATAATAAAAGAGTTGGATCTGATGTACAGAACTGAACATTGCTGATGGTAGCAAGACTCCTAGCTGGTAAAACACAAAAGGCTCATTACTATTCTATTACTACACTGAAACAACATGGAATTTTTCATATACAAACAATAATTAGTCAATACTGAATAAAAAAATATAACAAGATAATAAATTGTGACTTTTTTTCAGTGTACAGAAGTAAATGGGCTGAAATACGCCAGCCATTTTTTCTATAAGTATATATAAATACATTCCATAGGAAGGTTAACTCCAGTAATCTGGAGCACGTTTTACAATTTTGAAATCCACCCCACACACTAGGGATTTCTGAAAAATGTTTAATGATTATATAATCATGTCACAAAAGAAAAAAGTATACATTATATGGATATCACACTTCTAGTTAGCTTTGTTGGGAAAAAAAAAAAAATCCTGTCTGCATTTGGGGACAACTAACTAGGATATATCTCTGGCAAACCCCCAAATATAAAAATTTTTTTTTTTATTAAAAAAAATAAATTAAAAAATTGTGTAAAAGATTATGTGTATTATATATAACCTGTATCTTGTAATCTTAGTGGTTTAATTCTTGTTTTATATCAGCAGTCCCTAACTGGTAGTACTAAGACAATACAAAAATTAGCATTCTAGCTCACTTATATAAACTTTTCTGTTAATTCCCAAATTCTAACACGTTCGCGTCACATTTGTTAGGAAAGGGAAATAAAAATCCGTGTAGGACTATCGCCCTCCAGAGGCTGAGTCCTGAGCGCCTGTTTATAGGCCATACGCCTAAAACTTGGAATGGTGTTTTAAGATAGGGGTGATGAACTTGATAAATGGGACAAAATAGACCAAGGGTTCATGTAATATTAAAATATTGACCCATAAGGTTTTAATCAAAAAAAGGTCAAAACTTATAACAACACATTTTTATCTATATAACATATTTTTAACTAATTTTAATTCATATTTTGATGCAATATTTGAGATTTGTTAAGACTACTAACATTCAGTTTTACAGTATTTGATTGCACAAACCACAAATGGCCACAAGTATTTGACTGACCGATTGATTTATTGATTAACTGGCAGTTGTGGTTACACAGATCTGTAAACAGGGGGTGGCACTCAATTTAGTATGGCACAAAAAAAAACCCACATATTCAGTATAGGAACATTGTTTTGTTTCTGACATATTTATAGCCTATAGAAAAAAGTTGGAAAAACCTTGTCATTCACCATACCTTGCTTTAAGGAAATGTTACTTATGTCCCACCTGTCCTGGGGTCCTGTTATGAAGATTCAACAAAAAAAACAACAAAAAAAAAATCATAAAGTTGTGTTTGTCTTAGCACACTTACTCTTTCATAGGTTTTTCTTTATTTTGTCTATTTTCTACCTTGTAGAACAACACTGAAGACATCAAAACTATGAAATAACATATTGAATTATATGGTAAATAAAAATAGTTAAAAAATGTTTTTTGTTAAAAAAATGTTTCATATTTTAGATTCTTTAAAGTATTCAACATTTACCTTGATGACAGATTTACAAGGTAGTCACCTGGAATTCTTTTCAATTAGGCTAACTTGTGTGCCTTGGCAAAAGCTAATTTGTGGGATTTCTTGCCTTCTTAATGTATTTTAGATCATCAGTTGTGCTGTGTTACGGTATAGACATAGAAAGTATATAGAAAGTACATTTCATGTAAATTTTTGCTGTAGAGATATGTCTTTTCCTGACAGTCAGGTGTAGTTCTGTGATTAATTGATCTACTGGACTGTAGTGTATTAGGTATTGCTCTCTCACTAGTCTCAGATTGCTGAACCTGTTTGTGCCTTGTGAAATGCATTTTGACAGCTTGTGATTGAAATAAACGTCCTTGCATTCCTTGACTCATATATGAGTTTTTCCCATTTTATATGCTTGGCTCAGTTTCTATAACAAACTCTTTAAAATCTATTTGTCTTCCATAGCCACTATCCTAGAAGGTTCGTACTAGATCCAGAGCCAATCCTAGAAACACAGGTAAGAATTCACCCAGGATGGGAGCCAGTCCATCACAGGCACCATTCGCACATTTACTCACACTTAAAGTAATCCAGCATAGCTAGTACTGTAGTATAGTAGTATAGTAGCTAGTAACGTTTTTATTTTTTTCAAATTTAAACTGGAACCTTTCAAAGTAATCAGACCTGTAGCTAAGGAACCACAAATTGAGCTACGATGTTTCACTTTGCTTTGAGCATCTTGAGATGTGTCTAGAATGTTTATTTGTGACAAATTTAATTGATTGAACATGATTTAAAAAGCACATACAGTATGCATAAGCTATAAGGTATGCATGATTGCAGTGAGGGCAATGGTATAAAAAACATTCTTAAAGCTTTGTATATTCCTGGGACTCCATCATTGTTAAATGGAAGATGTTGTGAACCTCCAGGACTCTTCCTACTGCTGGCCCTCAGGCCAAACTCAGTAAGCAGGCTAGAAGGGCCTTCATCAGGGAGAGGACCAAAAACCCATAGACCACTCTATCAGAGCTTCAGAAGTCCTCCAAAGAGATGGGAGAACCTGCTGGAAAGACAACCATCTCAGAAGTACAACCCAAATTCCAGAAAAGTTGGGACGTTATTTAAAGTTTAATAAAATGAAAACTAAAAGACTTTCAAATCACATGAGCCAATATTTTATTCACAACAGAACATAGATAACATAACA
>JAQQZU010024360.1:0-11590 GCA_030068025.1 Parauchenoglanis punctatus | reverse complement strand
ACGATGAAGTGCTTCGAGAGGCTCGTCATGAGGCACATCAAGACCCTGCTGCCTCCCTCATTGGACCCCCTGCAGTTTACCTATAACCCTAACCGGTCCACAGATGATGCCATTGCCCCCACCCTACATCTGGCCTTCACACATCTGGACAACAAGGACACTTGTGTACGAATGTTGTACATAGACATCAGTTCAGCATTCAACACGATTATTCCTCAGCAGCTGATTGGGAAGCTGAGCCTGCTGGGTCTGAACACCTCTCTCTGGAGATCCTGGCTCAACTGGATCCTGGACTTCCTGACTGAGAGACCTCAGTCAGTCCGGATTGGGAACAGTATCTCCAGCACCACCACACTGAGCACTGGGGCCCCCCTGGGCTGTGTGCTCAGTCCACTACTTTTTACTCTGCTGACTCACGATTGTGCAGCAATGCACAGCTCCAACTACATTGTCAAATTCACAGATGACATGACTGTAGTGGGTCTCATCAGCAAGAACGACGAGTCAGCATACAGAGCGGAGGTGCAGTAGCTAACAGACTGGTGAAAAGTCAACAACCTGTCTCTGAATGTGGACAAAACCAAAAGAAATTATTGCTGACTTCAGAAGAGCAAGGATGACCACTCTTCACTCAACATCGACGGATCCTCCGTGGAGATTGTCAAGAGCACCAAATTCCTTGGTGTTCACCTGGCGGAGAACCTCTCCTGGTCCCTCACACCAGCTCCATCGTCAAGAGATCCCAGCAGCGTCTCTACTTCCTGTGAAGGTTAAGGAAAGCCCATCTCCCACCACCCATCCTCACCACCTTCTACAGAGGAACTATTGAGTGCATTTTGAGCAGCTGCATCACTGTCTGTTATGGAAACTGCAGCATATCAGACCACAAGACCCTACAGCGGATAGTGAGAACAGCTGAGAAGATCATCGGAATCTCTCTTCCTTCCATCACAGACATTCACCACACATGCTGCAGCTGCAAAGCCACCAGCATTGTGGATGACCCCACACACCCCTCACACACACTCTTCACCCTCCTGCCATCTGGCAAGAGGTACTGAAGCATTCGGGCCCTTGCTGCCAGACTCTGTAATAGTATTTTCCCCCAAGCTATCAGACTCCTGAACACTCAGGGACTGGACTGACACACACACACATACACACACACACATACACACAAAAATGTACACTCATCTATCATCTACCTCTAAAAATCTGCACATTTTTGCACCTTAAAATTTTTTTGCATATCTACCTCTACCATTTTGCACACTACATTTGGATTAGCGCTGTACTGTCTTGTCTTGTCTCATGATGTCTGCACTGTCTCGTGGCAATGTTTTTGTCTTTTTGTCTGTCTTGCTATGTCTGCACTGTTTGCAGTGTTTGCACACTTGCACACCTTGCACTTTATGTTGTTTTTGCCATGTTTGCACTTGTTTGCCCACATGCATTTTATTGTCTTCTGTTGTCTTCTGTTCCACACGTTCGCCTTTTGTACTTCTGTTGTCTTATATGTAGCACCTTGATCCTTGAGAAATGTTGTTTCACTGTACACTGTACCACATGTATATGTTGAAATGACAATAAAAGCCACTTGACTTGAGTATCAGCTTCAAAGGAGGTCTGAAGACAGAAGCGCACTCACTCACAATAAAGCTCCATGTATAAGCATGTGTTGTTGATCCTCTTCTTCTGTGAGGTTTTTTGACGGTTGGCAAACAAGGAATTGGTGCATTACAGTTACCTGCTGGTATGGAGCGTGGATCAGCACGTCTCTATGGTTATTCTATGTTAAGAAAATAATTTCAATCAAATAGGTTTTTTCTGTGACAGTGAAATAGGATTTTTTGATAACATGCATTTCTTGATTTGTTTTGTAGAATATATATCAGCTCAAAGTGTACTTTTTTCTGAGGTTTTGAATTAGATGTCTTCTTTCTGCCTCATATTTCTGAGAGTGTAGGATACACCCTACTGAGCCAGCATGGTCTGGTTAATAATGCTGGTCTACCAGCATGGTATTGCTGGTGAACCTGGATCACCATTTTGCCTAAATAAATAAAGCATGGGTAATTTAGTGAAGCAAATGGAAAATGATAAGATAATTGGGGATAACTCAAATGCAGTGTGAAAAGGTGGAGTGCTTGAGTTTGTGCAGGGGAATTCCTCTCGGCATGCTCATCTCGATGAGAGGAAGATGGCAGACACATGGGGAAGCGAAAATCCTTGGACTTGCTGGCCTCAGAGTCCGATCAATGTGGAATCTGCACAGAAGTAAACCACGGAGGAGTCTCAAACGTACTGTGTACAAGCTGCTTCACTCACCTACGTGTCCCAAGCTTCCGCTTCATAGCCTTTCTCCATATAATAATCATCTTTCTCCAGACATGCAGGATTCGGGAACCATGCTACGTCATCGCCGGGGGATACCAGACAGGGAAGAGTGCTTGCTCTGAGTAAATGGCAGGGCTGTGGAGTCACAGATGCCACAATATAAAATAACTGAAATACAAAAGAACTGAAATAGAAATTAGGTTAGCAATTTCAAGGAGTTCCTTAAGGGAAGGGATTAATATTTCTTTTACAAAATGCACTTTTTATGTAGTTGGACAGGAGGAATAAACCTTTTTATTAAAACTTCAAATTGTTTGTAACATTTTTGAAAATAAATCAATCAATAAATAAATGTACATATTGTGACATCTGTGGCTACGCCATCTCACGTCCTCTATGAGCAAACACTTCTCCCCACCAGGATTTCCCAGAGGAAGCTAGGGAATCCTAGCGACACGTCAGACAAGGGTAATGAGAGGGGTGGGGCTGGCTAACCTGACATGGCTGGAGAGGAATTTCCAGCCACTCTTTAGCCCGCCGCAGCGGCACATAAAAGAAGCAGTGACAGCCGACAGCGAGCGAGATATGAGACTCAGGTTTGTAACTTTTGTTTCCCTTTCTCCCACTCTCTATTGACTCTCTGTGAGGCTTTTTGCCATTAATGCACTGTTGGCCAACACCCTTCTTGTGAAGGATTACCCTGAGCTTCTGGAGTCTCAAACCCAGAAACGAGTTTCACAGCCATGCATAAGCAAGCACAAAGACAATTCACCTCACAAGCATGTTTGAGATTTTCACTTTTTTCTTCTCTGCATTTCTTTAAATAAAATAAAGACTGTCAGCTTTGACATTCACGAGATCCCTGCCTCTTGGCTCTGTTTTTGGTTATCGTCTGTTGTGTCTGTCCAGCTCACCTCAGAGGATATCGTCCAATGAGTAACCGTTGACTGATTCCTGTGAGGCTTCCCCGGGTGGAGAACAACAAGCTGTCGGCTGGGCATTACCTACCAACATGTGGGAGCTAGTCGAGGCATTGGAAACAGCCCTATCAATGCTGGAGATGTCCAGCCTTTGGCCTCGCCCATTTCCCAGTGGCAATGAGCTGGTCTCTTCAATGGCTCCAGCCCTGCCATATCAGCAAGCTCCCCGGCCTGGAGGACCCCAGCCCGCACCTTCTGGGAGAGCTTGTCTATGCCAACTGAGCCAGACTGGCAGCATGCACCTTCCACAACGAACTTGCCCGAGGGACACCCACCACCACCCTACACTTGGAGGGACAGCCGGTCACGGCCCTACTGGACACCAGCAGCAGCATCACCGTGGTGCGGCCAATGATGCTGCCGGCCACCTCCCAGCCTGAGGGCTGATTACTCATCACGTGCATCCATGGGGATGGTCAAGAGGTGCTGGCTGCCAAGGTCCGTCTGAGGCATCGGAGAGTTGAGTGGACCATGACCACTGGGCTAATTCTGTCTCTCCCTGTCCCCCTTGTCATAGATCGAGACTGGCCAGGCCTCCAGGAGGCACTCCAGGATGACACTGAGGAGAAGAGAGCTCCATGCCCCCAAAGATGCTGCCCCCACCACAGGGCCTCCAGTGTAACGGCCGCCACCCTCCTCGTCGATGATTCCTCAGCTGAGGCCTACTCAGAAGGAGAGCTCCCCTTTGAAACTAACCTTTACTGTGTGTGAGCCAGCAGGTCAGCTGGGAAGGGAATTTCAGCTGGGAGCAAAAGGAGGACACGCAGTTGAAACACTGCTGGGCCTAGGTGCTGCGGGTCGATGAGGAAGAGGTCCCCACCGGATGGCAACTTCCCATGGCCTACTTCTTAATGCATGGGGGCCTATTATACTGCTGCTGCCAACGAAGTGGGGAAACATGTGACCTCCTCATTGTCCCCAAACAAAGACCTCAACCATCATGCATGTGGCTTACACCCACCCGCTGGGAGGCCATCTGGGACTGAAGAATACACTGGAGATAATCAAAGACTGGTTCCACTGGCCAGGGATGGTTGCGGAAATATAGCGCTTCTGCCAAGCCTGCCCGGAGTGCCAGAAGACTTCTTCTTACAAACCGGCACCCACACCTCTCATTCCCCTCCCGATCATCGGAATCCCCTTCGAGCAGGTGGGAATTGACCTAGTAGGGCCGCTGCCAAAGTCCGCTCATGGCCATGAGTACATCCTCGTCATTGTGGATTATGCCACTTGGTACCCCGAGGCCATCCCCATCCAGAAGATGACATCACCTAATATACTCCTAGAGCTCGTCATGTTGTTCAACCTTGTGGGAATCCCAAAGGATATACTCACCGTTTAGGGCACCCCATTTGTCTCATGGCTCATGCGAGACCTCTGCTAACTTCTGCCTGTTCAACACCTCTGCATGTTTGTATAGCATCAACAGACTGATGGCCTGGTGGAGAGGTTTAATCACACCCTGAAACGCATGCTTTGCCGAGTCGTCGAAGGCAAGGGGTGGAACTAGGACCTGCTGCTTCCATGTTATTTGTCATCCGCGAAACACTGCAAGCCTCGATGGGGTTCAATCCGTTTGAGTTGCTATTCGGACAGTGGCCCAGGGGGCTGCTGGATGTCGCTAGCATATGGAGGCAATCCAGCAGGAGCAGCAGAGGGTCTATAACATTCAAGCCCAGAAACGCGAATTTCTAGGTTAACGAGAGATTTCTGCTCCTAGTCCCCAGCACCACATGTAAATTCCTAGCAGCTGGCAAGGCCCATACATGGTGGTTGAGCGAGTAGGACCAGTCAACTACTGCCTACAACAGCCGGATAAGCGAGCTGATCAGAAACTCTTTCACATGCTGTTGACATGAGCGGTTCTGTTACAATGGCATAGGACTCAAATCACCACGAACAGTCTTACACTTTAAACTTGACCCTAGTATTAAAGTGTATTAGTTGTAATTGCACTATACAGTGTGACCCAAATGAGGATGGGATCCCTTTTGAGTCTGGTTCCTCTCAAGGTTTCTTCCTTTTGCCATCTCAGGGAGTTTTTCCTTGCTGCTGTCACCACAGGCTTGCTCATTATGGATATATATAGGTAAATGTGTAGATTCATAAGTTTATATTCAGAATTTATATACTTTTGTGGAGCTGCTTTTTGACAATGTCTGTTGTTAAAAGAGCTATACAAATAAAATTGAATTGAATATACACATATATGCAGTCATCAAATTCCAAGTTAGTGTATATTAACAAAAACACAATATTTAACAGTTTGAACAGTAAATATCTTGACTTTTCATTGTATTCAATTGAATGTGTCAAAAAGGACTTGCAAATAATTACATTCTGTTTTTATATATGCTTTACAAAGCACCCAATGTTTTTTTAAGGAAAATTAAGTTCAATAAATAATCATTGTGTTATAAGACATGTTACTGGTTAATGCAGTAGTTCACATCCTTAACATTTCTGACAGATAGACTGAAATATACATAGAGCTAGAAAAATTATTATAAGAATTAATCAAATTCAATCAAATAATTAAACAAACAATAAGAAAAAAAGCAATTTAATAATAATAATAATAATAAAAAGAATGAATAAATTAGGCTGAGTTTCTAGAATGTAACCCTAAAGCCCAGGGCAGTGCACAGACATAAAGATAAGGATAAGGATGTTTTACTGTCAGTCCAGAACATGTTGTACATGAAAGGAAATGAAATGAGGTACTCAGGTACCGGTTTAGGTACAACAACAATAAAATTAAATAGCAATAATAAATTTATAAGAGATTACACAATAAAACACTATTAAAATAAAATTAAGTGAATAAATATATAAATATGAGTATGACATGAGCAAAGTGTGAGGATAAAAATAAGACTGTAAAATCTAGTAGATGAAACAAGGAGACCGAGTGCCCAAGTTGCAGCAATGCCCTGATATGTAACACTAGTAATCAAAGCAGCAGATTGTTCAGTGAATGAAGAATTCTCAGTCTCAAAGTGCAGAATTATCAACTGCAGCAATGCCCTGATACAAGATAGTAGTAATTATTCACTGAGATGCAGAAACTGTTACTCTCACAACATCCAGGAAGAAGCTGTTCCTCAGCCTGGTGGTTTTGGCCTTGATGCCGTGTAGTCTCCTGCCTGAAGGGAGGGGCACAAACAGTCCATCAGCAGGGTGGGTAGAGTCCTATATCATAATTATTTATATTCAAAAAGTTAAATACAGTAGCACATTTTATTTACTTTCATAACAGGTGCCGAGACTTGCACTGGAATAGGCACCGAGACTTGCACTGGAACAGGTGCCGAGACGTGTACGGGAACAGGCTCTGTGGCCTCGGAATGAACAGTCTCTGAGGCCTCGGCGTGAACAGTCCTTGTGGCTTGGACAGGAGTGGACTCTGTCTCTGGCCCGTTTACTTGTACAGGAGCGGGCTCTGGCTCTGGCCCGTTTACTTGGATAGGAACAGGAATAAGCTCCTTGTAAGCAACTGTGACTTGAACTGGAGTGGGAATAGGAACAGGCTCTGTGTGAGTGACCTTGGCTGGAACAGGGGTGGAAACAGGAACTTTAACATGAGCGGGCTCTGGGAGAGCGACTGTGACTGGAGCGGATTCTGACCCATGTATCAACTCAGACTTGGGTTCAGGCATAGTCATGGTCACATGCTCAGGCGAAGACTTTGACCTGGATTCTGGCTTGGACTTGGAACTGGACTCTGGCATGGACTTGGAGCTGGACTCCGGAGCTGTAGCCTCCTTTCTGGCCTCTGAAGGGGGCTCGGGAGTGGTTGCCTCCTTTTTAGCCTCTAGAGGGGGCTCTGGAGCGCTTGCCTCATTTTTTTCCTCTGGAGGGGGCTCTGGAGCAGTTGCCTCCCTGAAGGCTTCATAGAACAACCCAAGTGCTTCACCAAAGTCTCTAGGATTCTGAAGATACAGGTGCTCCATGCTGATAAAGTTTTCAGCAAACATACATACAGGTCCGGTAAGCCAACGAATCATGCACCTCACCCAGACAGGGTCTGAAGGTCTTGGTTCCATCAGGGTCTCTCAAAACATATGGCAGTGGAGCATAAACACACATGGAGGTTCCTTCACCCCATCATGCAGCTCAGAGGGCTCTATCTTCCACTGCTGTAGAAACAGGGTGGGCATAATGATTAAAAACCCATGCGATCCTGCTGCATCCCTGTTTAGGCGAAGCATTCTGTCATGGCATTCCCGCCGACAAGGCATGGCTGGACACAAGCGCAGGTTAGGAGATGGAGGTAAGAGCAGTATAGTCTTTATTAGGCACTCTATGGCAGAGGTACAAAGACAGCAGGCAAAAGAGTAATCCAGTAAACAGGCAGGGGTTGAGCAATCAGCAAACAGAGTAACACAGGTTAGGCAATAAACTGATCCAAAACAGAGAAACAGAGAGTCCAAAAAACCGGAAATCAAATGCAGGAAATAAAGGCTTGGCAGTAGCGACACTGAGACTAAACTAATGCTTTGCAAAGGCAGAGCCCATATTAGAGTTCTTTTAAACACAGCGTAATTGTCCGTGAATTGGATGCATCTGTATCCAATTAGGTGTGATCTGGGTTGGTGCCTTCTGGAAGTAGTAGTCCGTGTTTGCAATGCGGAAGTACGTGCTTGCAACAGAGATTATCAGGTGCACAATGCGTGCAGCCGTGTCCTCAAGGCACGCTGCACATGCTGCGAGGAGCGGATCATGACAGTAGGCCTATGTTCAGTTGCAACAGTTAGGCTTACACAACATTTTATGCTATTAAATTTTTTTTTGCTAATTTCATTGGCTATTTATCATTTACCATTAATAATATTTAAGGTAAAATGATGTAGATTACTGCAAGTGTTGTAATATAGACATAATTGTGTATTTAAAAACTAGTTAAATTGAGGTAATTTGATAAAACAGTGCTGATGCTGCTGATTATAGACAAGTTAAAACAATTCAGAAATGTTTTCTCTGTAAGTCTGCAAATTCTAGTATAGTTCCTGCAATACTGCCCCCTCGTGGACAAGCTCAGGTGGATGGTGTGATTTGCAGGTACACAAATTTCAGAGCTACTATTATATAAAATGAATCAACTCATATTTTCAAGTACATATCTTGTTTGTTCCTGGGTTTTTTTTTTTAAGTCACAGTTTCACATGTAAAAGAAAACGATGTTAGTTGCAATAAAATATATTAATGACATTATCACATCCCTGGTAGCACTATTAAATAAAAAGGTAATAAAGTTTAGAAACTAGCAACCACATGAACAGAGTAAAAGACGATGGCTACAGCTTGTAAAAATAGTAGAAGAATTAATGTCAATCACTGTGTTATGAGATGTTATTATAAATTCACATCCTCAACATTTCTGTGCATTTATGCAGACCTGACAGACACAGGGAAATAAAATTATTTCCTACAAAGGGTAAGAATTAATTTCCTGTGGTACTTTTCTGTACAAAATGCTTCACTGTCACCATCTAGTGTACAAACACAAAGCTCAGCATTTCTCAACATGGATCTATCCAAGCTTATTATTTCAGTTTATACAGCAACAGCTCTGGGGCAGCATGGTGGTGCAGTAGTTAGAACTGTCGCCTCACAGCAAGATCCAAGGGTGAACCAGGAGGTCTTTCTGTGCAGAGGTTTTGTGCCTGCATGGCTTTCCTCCCACAGTCCAAAGACACGTGGATTAGGTCAACCATGTGAATGTGAGTGTGAATGGTGATGCACAAGTTAGTGTGGATGTAGTCCTGGTCCCAAGCCCAAATAGGTTTTGGGAGGGTTGCATTAGGCCAGGTATCTCATGGGAAACCTATGCCAAATTGACAAGTAGATAATGGATTATCTGAATGGGAGCATCTGAAACAAGATGTAGATACAGCATCTCTAACAGTAGTGCAGCTGCAAATCAGAGGTTTATATTAATATACTCATTCTGATGTGTTCTTTTTTTCTAAAGTAACAGCTCATTCACAAGGACTTGTATGGTTTAAAAAAACATGTAATTGTTTATGTGGTGAAGTTTTCTGTAAAGTTGTTCATCTAAGCTTTATGGAAGGAGTCTCCAGTTTCAGTGCTTTGTAACAATCAGAGGTAACACTGTAACTTAAAATTTTCTGACATCTTCAGAACAGAGAAATTTATGTTTTGCAGTTTCTCAGTATGATGATAACCTGCCTTTTTTTCTCTTATTTATGCCAGGAGAGGAAAAGCGAGAATGGTGAGGGAACAACTGTTTCTAACTGTTAACTAATTTACTTTGTTTCACAAACATTAAATTTAACTATAAACCAACAAATAGTATAACCTCTTCTTTAATAAACAAAAAAATAATTACTGGCAGATTGCTGTGGTATTTGATGAACAGAACACTTTGAGATGTACTTCAGTATGGTAACATTACCACATTACACCCATATGCAGTCCTCCTACAAATTGTTGTCACTCTTCTGTTTAATGGATTTGTTGATTTCCTTAACTCCAAAAACATACCTGACAATATAAACTTTGAATTTCTCACTTACTGCAAATATTTGTGTTAAACCAGCACCACCTGCCATCCATACTGTATATTAAGATTTAAAAAAGTTAACTATTCTGTTAAAGTTACAAAAAAAAACCTTAATAAGATTACAGATACACTTAGGAGTAACTGGGATTATTTACAGGACTACAATTTTAAAATACATAAGGGGTGGGACAAAATCAATAAAAAAATCAATACCTATTAATTTCATTATTAGTTGAACTGAGTTGAACTGATACACCCTGCATGCGCTACATCACTAACAAAAACATTTTTTTTTGAGGAGCAGATGTTTCTCCTCACATTTCCACAAACGAATGATACTATTACTCACATGAGGCCAGCAGGGTAGTGTACTATAAATACCATAGATAAAGTCCTTCTGATGTTGCATCTGCTCCACCATCTCACTCAAATTGTTATGAAGTGATGTAGCGCAAGTGCAGTGAGTTTCAAAATGCAGTTCAACTAATAATTAACTCATTGGCAATTATTTGTATTATCGATTTTTCTTGATTATTTGTTGCAACCCTTATGCATCTTAAAATTTAATTCCTGTAAATAATTCCAGATTTTACTAAATGTATCAGTAATTTCATACATTTTTTTCTGTGGCTGAAACAAAATATAGTTACCTTTTATTGCATCCTAATTATGTAACATCATTACATATATTCTGTAAACCCCAAGTTTTGGTATGCCTTCCTGAACCTCGGGTCCTCTACCAGAGGCCTGGGAGTTTGAGAGCCCTGTGCAGTATCTTAGCTGTTCCTAGAACTGCACATTTCTGGACCGAGACCTCAGTTGTTGTACCTGGAATTTGTTGGAGCCACTCTCCAAGTTTGAGAGTCACAGCCCCTAATGCTCCTATTACCTCTGGAACCACTTTGGACTGGATCTGTTCCAGTTATTCCTTTAGGCCTTGGTACTTCACGATCTTCTTCCTGAGCTTGGGATTGCCACATCTACAACCCGAATTCCAGAAAAGTTGGGACTTTCTTTAAATTTGAATAAAATGAAAACTAAAAGACTTTCAAATCACGCGAGCCAATATTTTATTCACAACAGAACATAGATAACATAACATGTTTAAACTGAGAAATTTCACAATTTTATGCACAAAATGAGCTCATTTTAAATTTGATGCTTGCTACAGGTCTCAAAATAGTTGGGACACGGGCATGTTTACCATGGTGTAGCATCTCCTTTTCAAAACAGTTTGAATACATCTGGGCATCGAGGTTATGAGTTTCTGGAGAATGTGAGTTATGAGTTTCTCCAAATGTAATGGTTGCATTATGTGGTTTTGCATTGTCCTGCTGAAAAACACAAGGCCTTCCCTGAAATAGACGTCGTATGGAGGGGAGCATATGTTGCTCTAAAACCTTTATATACCTGTCAGCATTCATAGTTCCTTCCAAACATTCAAGCTGCCCATACCATATGCACTTATGCACCCCATACCATCAGAGATGCTGGCTTCTGAACTGAATGCTCATAACACGCTGGAAGGTCTCCCTCCTCTTTAGCCCAGAGAACACGGCGTCCGTGATTACCAACAAGAATGTCAAATTTGGATTCGTCTGACCACAGAACACTTTCCCACTTTGAAACAGTCCATTTCAAACGAGTCTTGGCCCACAGTACATGCCAGCGCTTCTGGATCATGTTCAAATATGGCTTCCTTTTGGCATGATAGAGCTTTAGTTGGCATCTGCAGATGGCATGGCGG